>PVKZ01008351.1:0-16615 GCA_004027375.1 Macroglossus sobrinus
TCCCTCTCTGCTCTCCTCCCTTTCATGCCCCTTTAGAAGCCATTTGGATCAGGTTATCTCTAAAACCTGCTTCATATCATCATTGGGTCTCCGCCCCCCGCCCTAACCCCCCACAGATAAAGCCTAGAGCCCTCAGTGCCACCTGTGGGTCTCAGGCCCAGCCCTGGCGCCTGGCCAGAGCAGGAACTCGGGTCTTCAGAGACACCCCTTCCCCATTCTTGCTCCCCGGCCTCACACTGCAGAGGGCCAAGCCCCCTGCCTCCAGAGACGCCAGACGACCACCTTCCCACCGCTGGCCTCCGCCCCCGCTCACTTATGGAAATTTCGGCCTTTCCCGCCAGGCTTGGCATTTGCAGGCTCTCTGGTGCTGGGAGACACAGCAGCTTTCACAGAGGGCCTTTCAGCCGGGGCAGCGGATCGCATGGGTCAGAGGTCACGGCCACCGGGGCAGCTGTGTGGGCTGCTGACTGGGTGTCTGGCATTTGCGGTGCGGTCTCGTTCTCCCTGCCTCGGGCTGTGGGCGCCTCCCCAGCGTGGTTCCACGCAGGGCAGTCCCTTTCACGGGAAGGTGCCTGTGGGCACCCGGAAACTTCCGGAACCCGAGCAGCTCGGGTCGTGAAGGCAGTTCTGATGAGTGCGGATGGCAGAAGCCGGCCAGGATCAGGGTGAGGCCGGCGAGGTGCTCGCCTAGAGCACAGGATTTCAGGGGCTGCCTCGAGCTCGGAAATCACGACCAATACTATTTTCTGGCACTATTTTAAAGGTTGAAATTAATAAATTAATGCAAAAAAAAATCCAAAGTGAACGAAATAGCAAAATGTTAAATTCCGTCAAGATGGCCCTTTGACGATGCAGGGCTGCCCCCCCCACACACACACACACACCTCGCCCTGAGTCCCCGCCAGCTCTCGGGGGGCGGGGGGGAATATTGCTGTCTGAGCATCACCGTCACTGTCCCTCCACTCCCCCGTGCTAAGAATAATGCGTGCTTGTCAGGCTCAGCTCCCCACAGCCCGAGCAGAGGCCTGGACGGAAGCCAGCTCCGCCCCATGGGCTGGAGTGGGGGGCACTTGGGGGGCAGGCCAACTCTCACGTGTTCGTGCTCTGGAAAGGCCGGGCCCCTCACTTTTGTCCTGTGAGGTGGTAACAGTTCACTCGCCCGAGTCAGGTCACGTGGCCCCAGAGCCGAGGAAGGCCTGGGGTGCCTAAGATTTGAGGCAAATGGAGTCAGTTCTGGGTTTGTTTTTTTTTCCTCCAGAAGGCTCCAGACATTCAGACTCTGGTGGATCCTCTTAGGGCCAGTGACTTCCCTGTCCTTCCTCGCGGGTGTGGAAATGAGTGTGAATTCCCCCGACAGCAGGTCCCTGGGTCCCCACACCGCCCCTCCCGCTGGGTCCCGGAGTACGCATCCCTCTCTGTCGCTGCAGCACCCTTGCCCTGGCTGTCCCCCACCTGGAAGGCTAAGTCCATCTGCCACTGGCTGCTGTGGCTGTTCAGGTCTCATCCTAAAACCTCACCTCCTCAGAGCCACCCTCCCCGGGCACTGAGTCATAAGCTGCCCCTCCAACGATTCTCGCCCGCGCTGTGTTAATTTCCTCCTTTAAACTCGCAGCCTCTGCTTCCGGGTGTGTTTCCCCTGATGGGACTGGGCGCCCCAGGGCGCGGCAGGGCTGGGCTGGGCTGGGCCGGGGGCACGGTGGGGGTTCCAGCCACTTTGACCCGCGTATCCCTCCGCACCTTCACCCCTCCCCGCCCGTTGCTCCCTTTCCCAGACTATTTGCCTCTCCCGCTTTCCCGCTCCGCCCAAGCGACCTGCGACCTGCGGGCAGACTGGATTCCCTGCCTTCCCACGGAGGGTGGTCCCCAGGGGCGGTCTGTGTGTGTGTGGGGGGAGGCTGGAGAGGCGGGACCCCCTTCTGAAGAAAGGCAGGGAACTGCCCTTCGCCCTTGGGAGGAAGAAGAGGGGGAGATGGGGAGACCGTCGTCAGGGAGCGAGAACCTGCTCAGGAGAAACTGGGGGACACAGCCGGATGCTAGCGGGGAGCCCAGGGGATGTTTCTTATCGCCGCCCCTCCCCCATCACTCCCCGAGTCCCATTTCTCCTCGCGGGCCCGCCGCGTGGCCTCGGGAAGCCCCCCGTGGGACCATCAGACGGCGGGACAACAAAGACTGGGACCCTGGGGTGGAAACGGGGGGCGCGAGGGGGCAGGTCCTGAAGCCTGGGGAACATGCCCCCCGCCCCCCCCTGTACCCCCCAACCCCCCCAGGAAAGATCTTCTAAAATACTCGTTCCTAAGATTCTCGTACTGGAGAAAACCTGGAGAGGCCACATCAAACTCAACCGTGACCCCTCCGATTACTTGGGGTGGCTTGGGGACCCCCCAAGTCAGTCACCCGCTGGTGCCGCCGCGGGCTGTAGTTTCCCGGGCCGGGGAGGGAGGGGGCGCAGAGCGAGCCCCCTCCGGCCGGCCGGGCAGGCGGGTGGGAGTCCCCGGGGCGCGCGGGCCGGGGCGGGCCGGCGGGGGAGGGGAGAGGAAGGGAGGAGGCGGCGCCTAGAAAAGGAGGCGCGGGCCGGGAAGGTGCGGAGCGGCCGGGCGGCGGCGCGCGCCGGGCGGGGCGGGCCGGGGCGGCGCGGGGCAGGCGCAGCGCGGCGGGCGGGCGGGCGGCAGGCCCGGCGCGGGGCGCGGAGCCCGGAGCGCGGAGCCCGGGGCGCGGAGCCCGCAGCCCGGGGCGGCCGCGGGGAGCGGGGGCGCCGGGCCTCACGCGCCGCCTCTCGGCTCTGCCCGCAGGCAGGTCCCGGGCGCGCAGCCCTCGCCCCGCCGCCGCCCCGGCCCGGAGCGCGGTGGAGCAGCGCGGCCAGGAGCCGGGGGCCCGCGCCCCGCGCCCCCGCGACATGGTGGGCCACCTGCGTCTGCAGGGCATGGAGGACAGCCTCAAGGAGCAGAGCCGCGAGGGCCTGCTGGACAGCCCCGACTCCGGGCTGCCCCCCAGCCCCAGCCCCAGCCCCCCCTTCTACGCCCTGGCGCCTGGCACCCTGGACGCGCGCGCGGGGGGCGCCGCACCCGGCGAGGCCAGAGCGGTAAGCGCGCGCCCGGGGCGCAGACCGCGGACCGGCGGGGGTGGGGTGGGGTGGGGGGCACTGGGGGCGCCCCAGACCCCGTGCCTCGGAGGAGGCGGGGGCCGGGCTCCACCCCCACACGGCGCCCCAGCCAAGACGGTGGTGGCCCAGTGACAGCCGCGCGCCCAGGTGGGGACCGGGGTGTGTAGGTGGGGGTTGGGGGGGCCAGCCTGGCCCCGGACCCGCGGCGCGGCCCGGCCCGGCCCTGCGGGGGCCTCTCCGCCAGGGAGTCCCTCTGTCAGCAGTGACCCGGCAGGGGCCGCGGGACTGTCCCGATCGCCCGCGGGAGTCGGCCCGTCGCTAGGTGGGCTCGACCGACCCCTGGGCCGAGCCCTGCGGACGCCGCTACCCAGGTCTCCGCGGGGCTTCCGACCTGGTTCCGTTGACTGTTCCAGGGGCTGCCAACGTGAAGGCCTTTTTTAAAAAAAAAAAACTTTTTTTTCTTTTTCCTTTTTTTTTTTTTTTTTAAACCAAACCCAGACAGGAAGCCTTCCTCCCCGGGGTGGTGAGGGGTGGTTGACGTGGAGCTGAGGCCGTGCCGGGGAGAGGTGGGGAGACTCCAGTTTGTCTCCAGCAGGGAAGGTAGTGGGGCCTCCAGGTGAACCCGATGGCCACCCACCCTGGTGGCTGAACTGAGACTGGGTGCCTCCTCCCCCCACCCACCCCACCTTGCAGGCCGGAGCCCGGCGGGTGCTGGCATTTGGAGACCCTGCTTTTAATAAAAAGAGGAGATGGTTGCCGTGGGCAACCTCTTCTCAGTCCTGGGCCCTGCAGGGCCCCCCACCCCCACCTCCCCGCCTGGAGGAGATGGCAGGTTGACCGCCCAGGGTCCCTAAGGCCAGTGCCCTTGCCTGCTCTCTGCTCCCTTCACTTCTTTGCTGCCTGGTGTATGTGGGACACGACCCCAGCTCCACCCTCCTGGGGACCCCAGCGAGGGCCCCCGGTGCCTCACGGGGCAGCGACTGCCCCCCACAGCGGAGGATCAGAAGGGACCGGTCCCCTTGTCTCCCCATAATGACAGGATTGCATCCACGCCTCCCTTGCCCCTCGGTCCCGTGGGTCCCAAACTTGACGTGGCATCAGCGCATCTCAGAGATCTTAAAAAAACCCCAAAAACCAAAAAAACCCAAACACCCCTGCCTGCCTCGCGTCCCCAACGTCCTGTTTAATTGGCACAGGCTGCGACTCGGGCATCAGGGTTTTAAATACCTCCCCAGGTATTTCTAACGTGTGGCAAAGTCTGGGCACTGCTGTCTTAGACCAAAACCATGCCGTGAATTTGAATTTGAATTTGGGTCCCTCTTTTTTTTTTTTTTTTTCTAGCTGGGGGTGGGAGGGCCGTAGAGGTGACCGAGGCTGTTTGCCCTGACACCCATCCTGCCGTCGGAAGTGGAGGGCATCTTGGGGTGTCTTATAAATCCCTGGGGTGTCTGAATACGACAGAGCTCAGAGAAAAGGGGCGTGAAACCGATCTTCCTCTTTATTGTTGAGCTGACCCAGAATCCTGCTCGAAAAGGGTTTTCTGGACGCTGTCGCTGCCTGCCCGGCCAGCCAGTGTGCCTGGCTGCCTCCGCCTGGCTCTCCCAGCCGAGTTTTTTTTTTTTCCTTCCCCGCCTCGCTCGCTAGATGCCGGGGGGTGCAACCCTGCCGTCCCTGATTCTTGGATTGGACTTGAAGGCAAAATCTGGGGTGACGGCATCTGCTCAGATAGCCCTCACCACGTGCCCGGGGCTGCCCCGTCCCTTTCCGTGCAGTAACTCACTTTCATTTTCACCGTGAAGGATGCGCTCTGATTATCCCCATTTTTCCAGAGAGGAAAGCTGAGGTGCAGGGGTGAGTGACGTACGTGCCCAGGGCCACCCAGCTGGCAAGTGGCCGCGCTGGGACAGAACCCCCGAGTCTGGCCGCAGACTCTCTCTTCTCTGAACTCACTCACCCCACTTTTTCACTGTGGGGCTAATGAATTACCTCTGGGTGTGTGTTTTTCTTTTTAAATGAAAAAACCAAAATGCCTGTGAACCTATCTATGGCGTTTGGAGACGCTGCTTTTAATCAAAAGAGAGGAGATGGTTGCCGTGGGCAACCTCTCCTCAGTCCTGGGCCCTGCAGGTGGGGCCCCCCCATCCCACCCCGGCTACCCTCCTCAAGGGCGCCCCACCCCCACCCCACCCCAGGAGGGAGGGAACTCCTGCTAAACATCCTTAATCTGGTGTTTAACGACACCCCGACACCCCGCCAGCTGCTGACTGGCTGAGCAGCTTTCCAGGCACGGATGCAGGAGAAACATCTCCCGCCGGCCTCGTGCATCTCGGGGGAAGGGGACGGGAGCCCGTCCTGAGTTTGGGAGCACGTGGTTGCAGATGCACAAGCTGAGGCTGGTGGCAGCTGGGGTCGGTCTCCTCGGACACCTCCTAGCTTCGTGGGTCAGGCCAGATGGGTCTGGGGTTCAGCCTGCTTTGCCCGGGGTGGCTGTCTCTGTTCTGACACCCAGTGTTTAGCACTGCTGTCCCGGGCGATATCGGTGTCACAAACCCTAGCCAGGGTTTGAGTGGCAGCGCTGTCCCCAAACCCTAACCTCTGGGGTCCTCGCCGGCGTGTCACCGTATTCTGGACGTACGCGTGTTAAGTGTGCTCACGCGTCACCTTATCCGAGAGGTCCCGTTCCCCCTTCCACTAGGCTGGACGGACCGTCTGGACAATTCCCCACTGACGCAGGGTGTCTGGCTGCTGCGCGATCACCCCACCCAATAGGAAAAGGCGCTGGGGACCAGGCTGGGTGCGGGTGACCCCACTCGGTCACACCTGTGGGTTTTCTTGCTCACTTTTTGGAGCAAAGACGGTAACGTTCCCGGCGATTCCCGAACCCACGACGATTTGGGGACCAGACATTCATCCCGTTGGTCCCGACTGAGCCCAGCGGGGAACGAGGTGGCTAAGGCTCCCGCCTCCTGGCTCAGCATTCCTGTGGGACACAGTCCCAGCTGGGTTGACAAGTGCCCTTAAGGCCAAAGGCTGGGTAAGGGTGGAGTCACTTTACACAGGGTGGTCTGGGAAGTGAAGTTTAACAGAAAGGAGAGAAACACACGGGCGTGGACTCTGGGGTCAAGGAGCCGGCCAGGATGGTGACAGGTGCAAAGGCCCTGAGGCAGGGGCGGGGGGGGGCGTGTGCGAGGCGCGCCGAGGGGCGGCAGAGGCCCGGCACAGCAGGGACGCGTAGGCCAGGCTGAGGCCAGCGAGTAAAATTCCATTCGGTCTTTTAAAAATGCACTTGTGACCGTTTTATTATTTTTTTTAAAAAGGCATCGTGAGCTCCCACGTCCCCGAAATTAGAAACCCAAATCAGAGACTCGCCTGGGAGATGCCGGAGGGTTGGGATCTGAGCCGGGCTTGTCTCCCGTGGAGGGGGGCGGGGGCGTGAGGCTGGCTCTCCTGCAGGACGCAGGGCGGCCCCGGCTGCCAGCTGGGCCGGGAGGCAGTGCCTGTCAGCGGCAACTCATCCCACAAATATTTGAGCCCGGCGGGGCGAGGCCCACGGCCGCGAACAAGGCGGACGCTGTCTGCGCCCCTCGGCTCCCGGGGCCTGGCCCGTCGGCCGGAGGCTGAGCGATGTCCTCCCGTTTTCCTGCCCATCCTGCCTGGCCCCGCTGTGGGGTCAGGGGGCGTCGTGTGGCGTGCGCAGCAGACGCCTGTCTCCCCGAGTTGAGAACCCTGTCCCCTCGCCCCTGGGGAGAGCACAGGTCGCATCTGGCGTCTCCGGCCGAGCTCCCGGGGTCGGGGAGAAGCGCACGGGTTCACACGTCTGGCAGAGGCAGGGCGCGGCCCGTGGTGACGGGGGGTGACGGTCTGAGTGGTCACCCCTCAGATGTGGAGATGGGGTCCCCCAGCAGCCGCAGCCTGGGCCCGTCCTGCAGTGCTCCCGTCACCCCCCGTCCCATCTGCTGAGTCTGTCTACAGGGCGGGTGCATTTCTGAGTGGCCTCCTTCCGAACGTCCCCAAGGGGGAGGTGCTGGCTTCTCGGACCCAGATTCCGAAAGGAGGCGTGGGGGCTGGACGTGGGCAGAACTGGTGGTGGGGAGTGCGGCGTCCTGGCCCCGTCTTTGAAAATTTCCCAGGGCCGCCCAGGATCTCTTTGAGACCACCCGTGGTCACAGCCACCTCCGAGGGTCCTGGCTGTCACCCCCAGCCCCTCAGGATCCCGGATTTGCTCATTTCTCTGTGTTCTGGTCTGTGATGGTGAAACCGAGGGTGAAGAAGGAGAATAGAAATAGGAGGTGTAGGGAGTTAGTGCCCAGGATTAGGGAGGACGGCTGGGCAAGTGGGTGGGCAGATGGGCGGATGGATGGATGGGTAAGTGGGTGGGTGGGTAGATGGACGGACGGACAGATGGACGGATCGATGATTGAGTGGATGGATGCATGGATGGACGGATGGACAAATAAATAGAAAGTTGGGTGAGCAGGCAAATAAATGAATGGACATGGATGGACGGATGGACAGACGGATGGACGGACTGAGGAGACGGGAGTCAGGCCCCCATGGCCCCCTCGCAGGCTCCCAGGTGTGTCCCTGCCCGGCAAAGGTGTCTGAGCAAGCTCTGATGGGAGACTGCCAGGTGTGTCAGGCCAGGCTGTGACGGGGAGGCCGTGAGGACTCGGGGAGAACCCAGAGACGCTGGCGCCTCCGGTCAGCCCGTCGGCCTACCCCGGGACGAACTGGCCTCAGTTCAACTCCGAGCCCCACGGCCGCTCATCGGCCCGAGGACTCAGCTCTGTGTGGGACAGCCGTGTAAAGAGCAGACAGACAGACAGACAGACAGACAGACAGGCCCACGCCCTTCCAGGCACTCTGCGGGTGGAGGAGCGGGCAGGAGCCACCCTCCTGGGGAAACGCCACCGGCCGGGATCTGACTGTGACCTCTGGGGTCAGCAGGGTCCGTCCGTCCGTACCCCTGGCCCCCGGGGACCTCCTTCGGTGACGTCGGAATGTGGGAGGGAGTACTTGTCCCCCGTGCAGCAGACCAGGACTCTGCTCAGGGTGCTGAGCACAGAAGCCGGGTCCCCATCTTGGAGGTGACACTGTGGGAGGCGTTCTGAGGAGGCGACCGTACCGAGTCGTCATGGGGGGCGGGGGGCCTCGCCCCAAGCCCTTCGTTGTCGCGACCTGGGTCGTCGTCCCCCGCCCCCTTTCACTGGCTGGCAGAATCTTGCAGGTGCCTGTCCTAGAGCTGCTGGAACCAAGTCCCAAGCTGGGTGGCAACAGAAATTCCTTCCCTCAACGTTCCGGGCTCCAGCAGCTGGCAGGCCACGCGCGCCACGGAGGCCGTAGGCGGGACTGCACCCAGGGGTCCGTCCCGGCTCCTCGCTGTCCCTTGGCTTAGCGAGGCAGCACTCCAGTCTCCACCCTGTCACCTTGTGGCCTTCTTCCCTGGATGTGTCCTGTGTCCAGACATCCCCCACTTCTTATAAGAAGACCAGTCACTGGATTGAAGACTCGCCCTTCATCCGATGGCACTTTGTATTCACTTGGCCAGACCTGCAAAGACCCTCTTTCGAAGCAGGGTTCCATGCACACAGGTCACGTGTCTTTGTGGGGGTCCCAAGCCAGCCCGCCACCCTGGCTGTCCGTCTCCGGGAGCCGGCCGGCCCTTGAGCCTTGCCTCCAGTCCGATGCTGGTGTTTGCTCACGGCTTTGCTGCTTTGGCTGTCAGAGCCGGGCCTGTGGGGTTTGTGTTGATCCCATGAGGCGCTGTGGCTCTCCAGGGAGAGGCTGCTCCATGCGGGGTCTTCTGGGCTCCCCGAACGGCCCGTCCAGCTGCCCCGCTGTGCCACGTTGGGGGAGGGCAGCGAGCGTAAGGAGCCCCTCCCCCGCCCCAGGATCTGTCCCCAGTACCCAAGGCCTTTCCTAAGAAGGGTGAGAATTCCTCAAGGCGCCCTCCTTGGACCAGTTTCCACGCGGGTGACGGTGAAGGTCAGCCTTAGCCCACTGTGCGAGCTTTCGGCCCCAAACCCTTAATCGCATTTAATCCAGCTGTGACAGAAGCCGCGAGCAGCCCACGAGGCCATTCTGGCAAGTGCGAAGGCTTCCCGTGGCTTTGGCAGGGAGGCCCCTCGCCCACGCCCGCGTGGGGGCCGCGTGTGGCTTCGGCTCTGTCCCACACCGCGGCAGCTATGGGCCCTGCACGTCACCCAGGCTGGGCACGGACACCGCTGGGCTGTGCCTGTCTGTCCCTGCCAGCCAGGCCGGGCCCCCCGGGGTGGGGGGCTGGGCTATCACCGAGTGTCACAGAGCTTTCACAGGAGAGTGGTCATCTCTGTGCGTCCTGCGGGCTGTGGCCTGCACAGCGCCTGTGTGTGTGCACGTCCAGCAGCCGGTACTCATTCTGCAGAAGGCTCAGGCATCACGGGGGAGGCGGCTGCCCATCCTCTGAGGCCCTCTGTGGCCACCCGAGTCCCTCCCCCCACACACCCCTGCCTGCCCCAGAGACAGGGAGCTAGCCGGCCCCCAGGCCTCAGCAGGGCTCCCCTGTCCCCTCGAAGGAGCTGGGGGGCCCGGGGAGGGGAGGGTGGCGCCCGGGAGGCCGGGGGCTCGGCCTTCGGCTCTCACGCATCTGTGCCTGGACCTCACTGCTCTTCCCTGCCCTGCCCTGGGCGGCTGCACCTGTCATTTCTCCCAGGCTCGTTCCACAGGTGTGCAGACTGCCTGAGCAAGCAGGCACCCCGCTTTACAGGGGAGAGGGCACCGGGCCTTTTGGGGGGTGAGGCCGCCCTGGGGCTGTGACGAGGGGAGCTGGCCTCGGGGGTTCAGCCCTCCAGGGGAGCCCCGCCCCACCCCACCCTGGCAGCTCCCATTGGAATGGGGCTCAGTCTCCGGGGAGCGTCTTGGCCTGGTGTGGCCAAACATGTGTCCTCGTGGGGCCCGCCCTGTGCGTCCTTGGCTGTGACAGGCGTGCTCCGTGCCCACTCTCCGGCCGGCTGGGTGCCACGGCCACACGGCCATGGTGCCGTTTCATTCCCCTGCAGCCCTGCAGGAACCCCCTGTGCTGGCGGCCAGGGCTTAGGGGTGGGCTCAGGAGAATAGCACCCTGGCTTCGGCTCTCAAGGCCTCCTGTGAGCTTGTGGGTGATTCTTTCCTGGGGAGTGAGGGGTGGGGTGATTAAAAGCATTGCAGGCTGCTTCTCTCCGTCCAGCCTCCTTTCGACCTGCCCCATCCTACCTCTCCAGTGGCCACACATCACTCCCCACCCCCTTGAACAGGAAGAGCCCTGGGATGCACTGCACCTCACCCACTCATGCAGAGCCCGGTGCACAGTAGGTGCTCGGCACGTAGTAGGTGCTCGGCACATAGTAGGTGCTCAGCACATAGTAGGTGCTCAGCACTCGTCTGCACACGTCTTTGCTGAGAAACATCTTTTGGAGGGAGAGTGTTGATTCTGTAACCATCAGGTCATAGAGTTTTGCAGCTGGGGTCGGGCGCCAACTTAGCCAGCGGAGCCGTGGAGGATGCTGGGAGCATCTGAATTTTGTCACTACCTTTTTTTTTTCCCTAATGCAATCTCCTGAGAGGTTGTGTGCTTGCTTCTAGAAGGTGGGAACAGTGTTATTTCAAGGTCCAAAGGGTGTGGATTGTACCTCTCTCCACCCCCTTGCCCTCCCCCAGACCTCCATGAAAAGGCCTCACGGGACCAGCCAGCTTCTCCCAGCACTGGCCACACACTAGGTGTGGTGACCCATTGGGGCCTTGTGGAAACCTGTGTGGCAGGTGTTCCTGTCGGCCCACTTCCGGGACCAGAAAGTCGTGGCCCCACAGGGGGGTGCTGACCATGATGTAGGGGCCTGGGTGGCCTGCCCGTCAGAGGACCTGAGGCTCTAAGGCTGGTGACGAAGCCACCACCTCGAGCGATGCCCCAGGGGTCTGGAGGCTCCCGCACTGGCCTGGAGGTGACAGGCGGCACAGGCGGAGCTCGCCAGGTCCCCAAACCCCCTGGGGGGACGGGAAGCGGGGTTCGCACCATGTGGGTGCAAGGCAGAGAGCTGGAACTAGCTGATGACAGGCTGGCATCACCCAGCCCACAGCAGCCACCCGGCAGTAAAGCAGGAAGAAGCCGAGGGCTGCGGTGAGGTCGGGTGAGAGAGACCCCAGCGCGGTCCCACTCGAAGGAACGGGGTGAATTATGGGGTGAAGTCGCTGTCCCTGCAGAACCCTGAGGAGGCTGCGGGAAGCAAGGTGTCAGGGAGCGGGTCTGTCACCTGTCAGATGTCTGCTTCAAAACGCTGCCTTTCTGGACCCCCCTCTGGGCATAGTGTCAGCACAGGCTGATCAAGTGACAGATTTTCCTGGGACAGTGGGGGAAGGGGACAGAGCGCACGTCAGGGGGGCAGAGAAAATGGGGAGGCAGCCGCTCCACATATTGGGGGCTGGGCCGCGGGCGTGGGGGGTCCGGGTCTGCCCAGGGGGTTTGCGCCTGGGAGACAGGCCAGCGTTGGAAGGGTATGGGTGGCCCTCTTGTGCCCGCGCGGAGCGGAGGAGGCCACGATGCCATAGGGCCTTGTAACCTGGGGTCTGTGGGTCTCCCCGCAGCCTCCGCCCCTCCCCCCGAGCACCCCTGCGCTGGAGATGAGGCCCCGGCTACTGCCCGTGTTCTTCGGGGAGGGCGTCGAGGTGAACCGAGAACCCACACCCGAGATCCGGTGAGTGGGCTGCGCGGTCCTGCCCGCGCGGGTGGGGGGCGGAGAGGGGCGGGCTCAGCAGGCGCCCCGCCCTCTGCGCAGCCGCACATGCGCCGTGGCCCCCTTCCCAGCCAGCGATTCTTCAGCATCCCGGAAGCATTGAGTCGCCCTGTTTTCCACGCAGCGATAAATTTGTCCCTTTATCCACCGAGGGGTCCGGTGAAACTATCCACACTGCAGAGTCCAGTTTTGTCCACCGTCTCAAAATGTCCTTTTAGGGCATATTGATATCCGGGTTCAGGACCCAGCCAGCGTCACAGGCTGCATCAGCCACCCCCTCCCAGCTGGCGCTTTGCCCTCTCAGCCTTGACCTTGGGGACCAGCCCAGGCCGTGCGTTTACGAGCTCTGCCGAGGGCCCTGTTCCCGGTCCCGGCCGCAGTGCCGCGGCCCCCAGTCCCTGCATGGGGTGGGGGGGTGACAGGCTAATCCCCCCCCATCCGGGGACTCACCCCACCGCCTTCCCCACCCCCGCAGCTGCAACTCCGAGGTCACGTACACCTCGGAGAAGCACTTCCGGGACAACGTCGTCTACGCGCCGGTGCCCACGGTGACGGCCTACAGCGAGACGATCGTGGCGGCGCCCAACTGCACGTGGCGCAGCTACCGCAGCCAGCTGACGCTGGAGCCGCGGCCGCGCGCGCGGCACTTCTGCAGCACCACCATCATCTTCCCGAAGCAGGCGCGCAGCTCGTTCCGCACCACGCTGCACTGCAGCCTGGGCCGGCCCAGCCGCTGGTTCACGGCCAGCGTGCAGCTCCAGCTGTGCCCGCACCCCGCGCCCTGCCTGCTGCGGCCCGCGGCGCTCTAGCGCGGCGGCGGGAGCCCTGGGGGGGGGCTGCGGGACCAGAGACTCCGGGGCGAGCGGCAGGAGGTTGGGCAAAGGCTGGACGCGCGAATGCCTGGGCTGATGTTGGGCACATGGGGACGCTGCAGCCCAGGAAAGACCCCGCCTTAGCTGTCCCGGTGTCCTCCGCCCCGGAGTGGAGGGCATAGCCCGTCTAAACTGAGGCCTTTGACCTCTGCGTCTGGAGCCTCGCTTGCAGGCGTCCCTGTCAACCATCGTCCATCCAGGCAAGGCCTCCAGGAGCAGCACTGCCGGGGGGCAGAGTGCCAGGTGCCAAGGGGAGGCGCTGAAGCTCTTCAGAAATGCCTGCTGTCCCTCCCCCCGCAAGGCTGGGGCCTAGCTGTCGGCTTAAAGAGATACCCGGGGGACCTGGGCTGCCTGTTACTGTGGTGACAGTGCTGCAGGGTTCGCCTGGCAGGCAGGCCTGATGACAGGAGAGGAAGACCGGCCAGGACTCACTGGGGCTGGGGTTCCCTGCCGGCTGCTGCCTGGGACACACGCCCCAGAAGCCCCAGGTGTCTGCGGCAATGCCCCCAGACCTGAAGCGGTTCACCCCGGTCACCACCCCGTTCATCCCCCAGGGGGGACAAGGCCTGGGGCTTTCGCATCCTCATGCTGGGGAGGACCGGGGCCCCGGAGCTCAGCCAAGGAGAGGCAGAGTGACTGATATATTTTTATATATCTACACAGACAGTGCCTATTCTCTCCAGAACGCTTTCCGAGCAACAGAGAAATAACTTAAGAATCGATTATCTTAATAAAATGTGCAAACCCAAAGATGCTGCCTCCTGTTTCTGGGCCCCTCGGATCCCATGTGGGTCGCTGGGGGAGGGTCACACTGGCCTTCGTCAGCCACCCAGCACCCCATATGCCAGCCTCAGGGTGCACCAGCTCCCCCAAGAGCCAGTTAACGCATGCAGAGGCCCAGGCCCTACCCTGGGACTCCGGTCTGGGCCCCAGAGAATCTGAGTTTGACACGCCCATGCTTTGCAGTTCAAATGCCAGCCCTGCACACGGACAAATCCGAAGGCCACCGGGTCCCTGGAGAAGGCCCCACACCGCCGCTGCCTCTGCAAAGCAGGCGGTTACGGCCCTCTTTGCAAATTGTTTCTCCCTTTCTCACCTCTGTCCCTGGAGGAGCCTCTGGGGTCCCCGGTTGTGAGTGCAATCAGGGAGACACTCAGCAGCCGAGGGACACTGTCCTCCGTGCGTCGTCGGGCAAGCGGGGTGCCTGTGACTGACGCCTCCTGCCGGGGACATTTCCTCCGAGGGGGCGGGCACAGGAGTGCAATGGGCCACGTCACTGCGGTCTCTTCACGTCCAAGCGAGCCCTCGCCTGGCGGTGTGTAAATAATGACAAAGGGACGCTGGCGGAAGCGTCAGTGGGCGCAGCGAGCTCAGGATCCCAGCCCCGACACGGGGGGCGGGCCCGGGGGCTGGAAGGAGAGCATCCAGGAGACTCTATCCCTCTCAGCATCTGCAAGACGGGCGCCCAGTCTGACCTCCCAGGCTGCTGGGACAGTCATTCATGCCTGTGAGGCCTCTGCCGGGACCGTTCCCCGGGGGCGGCGCCAGGAGCCCACCCTTCTCGCAGGGGCGGAAACGCGTCCGAAGGTCTGGGGGCCGGCGTGGGCCCCGAACGGCCATCCTGACCCACCTCCCTCAGCCTCTTCCTCTGTTACCCCTGCCCATCTCAAATCAAACTCGGCAGACCTCTCCTGCCCCCAATGTCACCAAAAACAGGTGCCCCCAACCCTCTGGACCCAACGGGTCCCCCTGCAGGAGTGATAAGAACGGCAGCCTGGCAGCGGGCGGACAGCGTGAGCACCTGCCCTTCACAGTGACCCCGAGAAACCGAACGAGGAAGCAGAGCGGGCCTGTCACCTGGCTTCCCGGAGAAGCCGGGAAACGGTTTTCTTGGGGGGCTCGCCTTAGCTTACTCAAGGACAGCATGGCCAGGGGCCCACCCAACCGCTCTCAAATTATGCAAATAAGATTCTCTGGTTGCCAGGCCACCGGGACTCGCCCACTCCTTTCCTGTCAAACCCATTTTGTCTTCCGTCCTTGGCTCGTCCCCCCCAGACCCCCGGACCCCTGCACAGGCGAGCAGGCCGTGTCTGTACAGAACCAGACGGCTCATCTGAGTTCCTCCTCACGCAACAGCACTGTCCCCATTTTACGATGGGAAAACCGTCCCTAGGCCTGTTTCTCCGTCACGGTCCATCGAGCACCCCCGCAAGCCAAGCCCACTTTCAGAAAACCAGCAGCAGCCTCAGCTCGCTCCTTCACAGGAACTCCTGGCCCCCACGCTGACGTGCGTCCAGCCCCCCGGGCTCCCAGCCTTTGCACACACAGGTTCCCTCTGCTCGGCCCGTCCTTACGCCAAGATCTGCCGCCTCCAGGAAGCTGCCCCGACTGCTCCAGTCCAGTTAGCACAGTGTCTGCATCACCTGGCCCCAAGAGGGTTTGTCCTGAGCCAACCCCAGTGCCTTTGGGAGCAGCCCATTCCTGCCCTCCCTGTGGGAAGCAGCGCTTTGGGCTGGGGACGGGTGAGGGGGGGGCCCGGCCTCCCTCCAAGGAGACCTCCCGGCCAGCCGGAAGGAAAAGGGCCAACTTCAAGGCTAGGGCCCGGCTCTGACCTTGGGCTCCACCCCCTGCCTCTATAGTGAAGCTGCAACCAGTGCCTCAGAAACACCTGAGCTGCAAATCACCTACATCAGAAACACCTGAGCTGCAAAATCACCTACATCAGAAACACCTGAGCTGCAAAGCGCCCGCCTCGGACATGCTTGGGTTGCTTGTTGAAGACACAGATCCCCAGGCCCACCCTGGGCCTGGAGAATCATTCGGATCCTCCAGGCAGGGCCCAGGAATTTGCATTTTAACCAACTTCTCGATATCCTAAGTGATGGGGACATTTGCCAACAACTGTCCTTCACTCTACAAGTCACATTCCAAATTTCTCTTCGGTCTGGTCCTCACAGTGCCAGTTCAGCTGCACACAGTCACTGGGGGACTCAGGGTGAGAAGGAAAAAGAGCTGGCGGAGGTGACCACGTAGGTGACTTGTGTCACCGCGCCCCCCTGCACCCAATACATACACACTGGTCTGATCACAGCTGGGGGAGGTGCCAGGGACCCTGGGTGGCACCAGCACGCGTGGTCACGCCCTGGCATCTGGCGTGGCCAGCGGCACCTGCCCCATCTGGGATTTGAGGTGGGGACGCCTGCAGACTGGAGAGAGAGCCCTGCCCAGGACAAGGCCGTTTGCTGGCCCAACACTGCCACCTGCTGGCTGGCCTCAGAATTGCAGCTCCTGCACCGGGCTGAGCCCTGTGGGGGGACACGGGGGGGACACGGGAGGCCCACCGTGCAGGTGTGAAATCGAGGCTCAGCGAGCACTCAGAGCGTCCCCAGTGTCACATGGAATGTCACTTTCAGGCCTGGAAGCCAGGCCATGTGTGGCTCCAAAGCCCTCTGCTCATTTCGCCTCATGGAGCATGAGGTGAACTTGGGGTGACGTGTAGTGCCAGGGCAACTGGGCAGAGTCCCCTGAGGATGCAGACCCTTCCCCCAACTTCCTCCAACCTCCCCAGCCTACACCCTGGGCAAGTGGGGTGCTGGGCCGGCCCAAACCTGGGCACCACCAGCTTGCAGGCAGGCAGGGGACGTCACTTTCTGCCTCCAGTGCACCCTGGTTCTCTCCGCTGCCCCCCAAATCCCACAAGGGTCACCTCTAGTGTTGATGTGAGGGTGAAGCCCAATGTCTGCTGAGGGGCAGGGCTCCCCAGGACCTCAGCTAACCCTTCTGGTGAGGCCCCATTAAAGCCCCAGAAGGCTGGTTTCCAAGCTGAATGAACACCAGCCCCTTGGCTAGACGTGCCGGCCCGCTCATGAGCTGGGTGGGCCAGGAGGCCCCTCTCGGGG
>PVKZ01008352.1:0-16528 GCA_004027375.1 Macroglossus sobrinus
TCTCTCTCTCTCTCTCTCTCTCTCTCTCTCTCTCTCTCAATCTCTCTCTCTTTCCCGCCTCTTACTTCTCCTACTATTTTTCCCACTTCCCGACCCTTCCCTGTCACCTGCCAAAACATTAGGTTAGCAGTGAATCTAATGAGTACTCTGCAAACTTTGGTTTTTACCACATAAATAGTGCCATGTCCGCGCGATAGCACGGCCCTCGCCTGGGGACCCCAAGGCTGGCTGAAGTCTGTGTAAGTTTGGGGCCGTGAATAACTGTGACCAAGTTGAGGCCTAAAGGGAGCAAAGGCAGCCGAACCCCAAGGGTCACCTGGGGGTCTCCTCTTCACAGGGCTTCCCATGGAAGAACCTTTTGCTTCTCACCTGTGTGATTTCCCATCCTTCCTTTCTCCTGATCCTTCCCCCAAACCCTCATGGACAGGGTGGACTCTGAGGCTAAAAGTTTCTGATCTGCAGTTCACTTGTTCCATCGTGTCTGGTAAACAGGAATATTAAGAAAAGTCTTGAATTAGTCAGGACTCATGTTACAGATGGAAGAGATACATCTCGCACCAGCTTCACCGTGAAAAGGGGGGTTGGGTTGAGGGGTACCCTCGAGACTCTCGCTCTCTCCCCTTTCTGCTCTGGCTGGGTGCCATTTTCCCAGACTGGCCCCCTCACCTCGTGGATTGGCGAGAAAGCCCTGTGGTGTGACATTGATTGACCTCTTCACTATGACAAAGCATGTAAGGTCTGTGAAACCCTCTCAACCCAAAATCGGTGGATTCCTTCCGTAAATTGTCCAGAATGTTCTCTCACGCCCCCGTTTTTATGAACTGATGGTGATGACCAGCAGGCCTCCTTCAAGGCAAATACTTGAAGCAGCAAACATTTAAATTCCATCTAGACGTTCAGATAAACACCCTATTAAACCCACGCCCTTTGACCCGGGGCATTCCCAGGCTCTAAGAAACTGGACAAGTCTGCCCTTGGTCCTCATTGTAGCCAAAAACTGTGAACCTCCTTTTCTGTAAACGTTGGCATTTTTGTTCCTTTCCTTTGTGTCTTGACTGTAATAACCAGATCACAGCTCAGAAAAGGGAAGCCTGAGTTGAATAGAAAGATCTAGTACATCATCAAACTAACCTCTTCCAGTCACAGACAATTCAAGGAATCGGGAAAAGTAAGCAAGAGAGAGAACTGGTCTCTGTCCCCGCCAGAGACGCTCGCAGCCTGACCCCTGACCTGCGAATGGGTATGTCACATGCAAAGAGGAATTAAGGTCACCGTTAGGATGACCTTGATGCAGGAAGGTTATCCAGGTGATGCCAGTGGGATCACGAGGGCCCTTAAGCGTGGAAGAGGGAGGCAGGAGAGGGGGGTGGGGCGACGCAGGGTGAGAAGGACCACACGCGCCCTTGTTGGCTTGGAGGATGGAGGGAGGGGCTGTGAGCCAAGGCGTGCACGCAGCCCCCAGAAACCAGAAAAGGCAAGGAAGCAGCTTTTCCTCTGGAGCATCCAGAAAGGAATAAATCTCTGCAAACACGTGACTTTTAACCTCGTTAGACCCATGGCGGACTGCTGACCTACAGAACCGCGAGGTCACAGGTCAGCGCTGTCCAAGCCCCCGAGTCCGTGAGTACTTGTTACAGCCGCAACAGGACGCTAATACATCACCCTGAAATGGCATGTTCTCGGGATTCCAGCCGTGGTGACTGCACAGAGACAGGGTGGTTTCACGGACCAGGAGAGCAGACTCGACTCAGCTCTGAATTCAGCTTGTGGCTTCTCGTAAATCGGTCTCTCTGGTCCCCAATGTCTGCATCGGTAAAATTAGGTCGTTTTGTTAAATAATCCCCAAAGCCTTTCTTCTTTTAAATTCAGAGATTCGAAATCCTCCCCCTCTTTCTATATGCTGTAAAATGCTCTGCAGCGCTTGGCCAGCACCTGAGCTGCCCACACCCCCTTCCCATCACCACTCACAGAAAAGCTTTGAACAGGGAGACAGAGTCCACGGGCCATGGTTCTCTCAGGCCTTATCCATAACGAGAGGCCCCGCCTGCAGTCCGTACTCAGGCAGAAGATATCCAGTGCCAAGGAGACGCTGTGGGGGCTCAGGCCCCCACCAACGACCACGAGAGCCCTCCTAAAGAGGGGCACTGTGTTCGCTCAGAAGGAGAGGTGGGCTCTGGGGAAGGATGGTGTATGCATCAGTGATGGCGTGAGCCACGCCAGGCTGGGCCTGGCGAACAGACCAGGCTGGCAGAAGGGAAGCTTCTGAAGTCGACATCGAATCAGAAAGACGTGTTCAAGCCTGAAGGTGGGGACCTTGAGAAAGTCCAGGATGGGGACACGAAGACCGAGTGACCTCCCTGAGACCCTACTGCCACATCGTGTGCACAAAGCTCAGGAGAAGCCTGGGCACTAACGGGTGTTCGACTCAGCGGGTGCTTAATATTCATTGAATGAATAAACGAATGAATGAACGAGGCATCAACAGTTTTTGAGGAGGACATTGTCATGACCCCAAAAGAACTTAAGAAAGATAAGAGGGACCTCAGTATGCATAATGGATTGGAAGAGGCAGAGATGAGACATCTTAGAACGTCAAGAGGATGACTCTGGATTCCGCCAATCGGATGGAGACCTGAGGGTCCAGCTGGGTGGCTGGGCATTGTGAAGGGAAGGGACCCATGTGTCATCGAGATTTTCCCTAAACTATCCCCGCTGCGAGGGTGTCATTTTCACTCACGCAGATCTCGCAGGAAGGAGCCCTACTGCCCCGCGAAGGAGAACGATCCAGTACCCCAGACGGGCCAGCGGGCAGCGAACAAACCTCAGGCAGCGAGTGAAGGCTCCCTAGTCCTCATCGTGTTTCAGTGGGAACGGCCGCGGATCTCTGCATGATGATTCTTCTTGTAATCAAGCTGGTCCTCGGTTCCTCCTCGCCTTCCCCAGACTCAACAACTCTGATTTTCTTAACCGCTTGCAGGGGTCTATTCCCAAGTCTTCTAATTATTTATGTTTTTCTCCTCTGACTCCTCTCCAATTTCCCTCTCCCTGCCCCGAATCAGATGACCATGTGTGCTCCAGGCGCTCTCAGCTTTTACAGGCCTGCTTTTCCTCTAAGCGTCTGGCAAAGAGCAACAGCTCTGCTTGGGGAGGGGAAACCCAGCCTCATGGGAGCATGTGAGTTATGTTCCAAAGCCCTGCCAGCCAAGGCCTCACATTGTCCTCGCCTGGATGAGCCCCTCGCCGAAATCCACGCGGAGCCCTCCTCCAGACACAGTCTGGCCTCTGATCCCAGAGGAATTCACCAACCTCTTCCTCTTTATCACCCTCTCTAAGCTTCCCAGGCTTGGCACTGGTCAAAGTCCAGGCAGGCGGGGACAGAAGGGTCTTTGATGGCCCGAACGGGTATCAGAGGGCTATTGAGCGAAACCACAGCTCAGCAGCCTCACAGGTGCTTCCTGCAGCGGGGAGGGGAAAGGGGTGTCTTTAGAAATCCCTAAATAACTCTAGGCTGGGATGTCAACTTGACAAATGGCTCTCAAGAAACAGGCCCGTTGTGCTCTGCTGTGTGATTCATCCCAGGGGGCGCTGGGGGAGGGGACAAGGGCCAGCCGTGCGTCCCACCGTTGCCACTTGGGGCCACGCTTCAGCTCCCTTCAGGAGGGCTAAGAAAGCACTTGCATTGGATCTCTTGACCTTCATAACCTTGACCTTGTTTCCTAGTGATTTTATTTAGCAAATCCCAAACTTGGGCCTGTTTGGTTTGAGTTGTATGCAGTGGAGGATGACAACCATGGGGAGGTTCTTTCCCTCAGCGTCCAAGGCCTCTGTCCCTTTGATGTTCGCTCCTAACACTTCTTGCAGTCACAGCAACAAAACCCGCGGGCCCCCCAGGAGAGAGCCCTGTCCTCATCTCCCCGTTCTCGGCTCCTCAAAGAGAACCCACCTAAGTGCTCATCAAATGTTGACCGGACACGTGAAAAGGTCCCAAGTCCAAGGATCACGGCAACTCATGTCTGGTCTTGGCTCTAAGAATAAGGAGCTGGGACCTTGGCCGGGTGCGTAGGGCCCCTGAGGATTTGTTCAGTGCAAGCTCTGAGCTCCCGTCAAACTCAAACCTGGGGTTTGCACGGGGCTCAGCGAAACCGAGGCCAAGGGGGATGTGTGAACCTGGCGATTGATTTGCACACCCAGCCGCAGGAGCAAAGTTGAAAACCAGGAACATGTTGAAAACCAAGGTGAAAGATAAAAATTTCGATGAGTAGGCAGGCCTGGCGGGCCTCTTCACTGACGCTCGAGGCATAGAATAGAGAGTGGGCTGGCTGCAGGAGGGGGCCCACATCTAACCCCAACGCAGCACGACCAGCCCCCCTGAGTTGATGGGGGGGCTCTTCTCAAGGCGTCCCAGCCACCAGGCTATTACACGTATGTCAGTTTTTTGGCTCACAGGGTTTCTTGTCCCTTGTCCAGGGAAGGCTGTCCCACCAGCAGAGGCGACTTTGTGTGTGTGTGTGTGTGTGTGTGTGTGTGTGTGTGTGTGCGCGCGCGTCCTGCTGAGGAGTCTCCGCACACAGTAGTTCCAGTGAAATCCAGGGTGTACCCTCAGGGTGTACCCCAACGGGGCCACCGTGTCCCAACGTGCCCCGACCCGCAGGGCAGAACAACGCGGGGCGAGGAGGAACCTGTGGAGGATGAAGGTAGGACAGGAGACACGAAGAATGGAGGCAAGACAGGGTTCTGATCAAGCCTCGTTTATTGTAGGTAGGGGTAGAGTATATAAAGGGGAGGATTTGCATAATCACGGTTGCCTTGGATACCGAACTGCAGAACATTCCATTTCCTTATATGACCCAAAAATGCAGAAGGGTCCCGGGAGAGGAGGGGGGCTGCAAGGTCAGATTAGTTTAAGCAAATGGCTCAAGGGGCCCAGGGTATGTCAGGGCATGTCAGGGCAACGACTTTACGCTGTCTATCCTATCAGATAGCACAGGGAGAGGCAGACCCTGTCCCAAGGTGAAGTTGCCTAGATCTCAGGTATGAGAGCCTTGGTAAGAACGGCTCCCGACACCAACGAAAGCCCGTTTCTCAGAGCTGGTGGATCACCCGATTGATGTCCCTGTGCCTGTGGACATGCTCTGTTTTGAGCTTTAAGGCTTTGGTTGCCATCAGCGGCAGCTTCGCTGGTGTTAATGGAAAGCAAGACAAAATCGTTGAGCTTTAAAATAGCTATAAACTTGAGAGTGAAGAAATGAGGGAAACGGTCTTTTCTATGCAATTGTATTTTAGCAACCGGAACTAATGCTCCCCCCAAAAAATTTTTCAGAAGATTTAACCACCCCAGGTCACCCTCTGGGAGTCATTTGAGATGTTTATGGACAGCTCGCCGATGGCCCCGGAGGCTCTGAGGACTGGAGAGGTGTTCGTTCGGATTCTGACTTGTGAACGTCCAGTTACTCTCACATCTTGGTTTGGCCTGTCATAGGCAGGTGCTATGGTCTGACTATATCCCCCTACCCCGCCAAATTCCTATGTTGACGTCTCAACCCCCAAGAGGATGGTCTCGAAGGGCAAGGACTTTGGAAGATGCTTAGGTCACAATGAGGGCCGCACCCTCACGAACGGGGTTAGGACCCCACAGCACTCCCAAGTCCCCTCCACTATGTGACCCATGACGAGAAGACTGTGACCAGAGCTCAGAAACCCGGCCTCCGGACCCACGAGGCCGAACGTGAGCGTGACTTCAACTCCCGCTACTCTAAATCTCACAGCGTAAAGCCGATTCACCAGAACGAACACCTGCCACAGGCACCTGGCATTTGCCACCACTTGAGTGAGAGGGGTGACTCTTTGGGCACACAGCTTTTGGACGCATGGATGTCCTGCTGAACGGGATACGTGCAAGAAACCAGGCTTCCGGTTTGGTCACCACTGCACCTCCAACGCCTAGAACGCCACCCAGACATCATAGCCAGTCCATATGTATTGAGCGAATAAACGGATTGATAAATAAACCAAATGCGAAAGTCAAAAGTCAAACAAACAGTGACATCAAAAGACCTTCTAGGGTGTGACTTTGGGCAAGTTACTTGCCTCCCCTGAATTGAGATTATTTTATCTTGAAAACGATTGAATAGTTACTGGGGTCATCATGTCCATCTCTTTAAAACGGTGCCCATCAATGCTGAATATTTTTGAACATAGGTCTTCCCATCGATTTTACTTTATATACGTCCTCACAGAGGACTGGCAGAGAGTCAGTGGCTTACCAGAGATATCGAAAGATTATTTCAGTCAAATGAACGTTAACAGGGAAGTCCTAAAAGGATTTTTGGTGGTTATGGATTGTTTTTTTGTTTGTTTTGATCTTTTTTTTTTTTTTTAACGGGTCCGATGTGGGCGGACAGGAGTCTGAAACCCTAATCCTGCATCTGAACTTCGCCCAACTCTCAAGGTCTACACTAGATGTTTGTTTTCTCTTCGACTCTCCCGGGGGCAAACGGAAGATTCCTTTTACGTCCTATTCCTCTTTTAGCACAAAGCGGAAAGGCTGAGCCAAAATTCCAGCCCCTTACAAACCCACAGATGGTCCTTAACATTTGTTTTTTTCTTCCTTTTTTTAAAAGTTTTTTTTTTTTAATTTTTCAGTGACAGTTGCCATACAGTATTATGCGAGTATCAGCTGTATTTAAATAGATATATAGATGTGGCTATAGATATAGATATGGATAGATGTAGATAGATATAGAGAGAAACAGAGATATATAGAGAGAGATTTTTAAATTAGCAAAGTCCCACTGACCCCGTGGGAAGTGACCAGAGTTTCACACTGAAATCTATTCCCTCCATCAAGATAACAATAAGAAAAATTTTTACAGAAAGACATTAAAAATTCAAGAAGAAAATCCCTTCTGAAATCCTAGTTAACCAAAAAAATAAAATTAAAAAAAAAATTAAAAAAAGCTGTTCTACTTCCTGGCCCCCAAACTTCAGCCAAAGTTCTCAGGCATTTGAGCCCTCGCCTCTTCATTGGTGACGGTCCCCTGCTTTTACGTCACTCATTTCTCAAGTGCCCACCCTGCTCTGAGAACACAGCATCACACGAACAATGGCACGGGCAGGACGTCGGGAAACAGACCGGGCCTGCCCCCACGAAAAGGGAAATCTCGATAAAGAGATACAATCGGACTCAACGGCTGTAGCAACAATGGTGCAGCCCGTTTGAGTCCCTCCATGGAATCGTCCTTGGCTTTGACGTCAGCAGACCGGGCCTGAACGTCGCTGCTTGGCGAAAGGCACAGACCCGGAGGAAGTTGGTGGAAAAGTTAAGGAAGTCTGAGATCCATGTCTGAGAGAGATCTATGTCTGGGTCAGTTAAGGAAGACGGGGCCCCCACAGGCAGTGACGTGGTCCCCAAGTGGAACCGATGCCACTGAAAAGGAGCTACGAGCCGGGGGGACCCTTCTCACAGGAGAACATCCTGGAGACCACCTTGGGAGACCTGAGCCAATTGCACCTGAATCTCAGGGAGTAAGAAACCTGCTTTCCCGGGTTACGCACGAGACTGGGCCCTAGATGGCCCCAACTCCCTGCCCCCCGGAATTCGGGTCGCAGTCAGAGGCAGATGCTGTTGTTGCCCGACTCCCTTGAGCCTTGTCCCATCCCCTCCCCGTCACTGCCTCCCTCCCACTACAGAAGCCACAGCTCAACGCTCTTAACTCGCCGCCAGCCAGAGCCGGCTGCCCCAGCCTGCTCCACGGAGAGCAAGCAGCAGACTCCCGGATGCGTTGTCCCAAACAAAGTTTCCTTTCCATGCGAGGACCCCGCCATGCCCCCTGCTTCCTGTCCTGACCATGCCACCTGGAGGTGCCCAGCCACCTCGTCACCGAGGCAGAATTCAGACTTGGGTCTCACCCGTCTCCCAGGCTCGTGTCCTCGGTACCACATCCCCCCGCCTCCCTTTGAATCACTTCTTCGGTCCACGAGTTACAGCCAGCAGAAAGGAACCAAGACGCCAGGCAGCGAGGGGCAGCGACACACCTGAGTTCAGGTGCTTGCTCTGTGCTGGCTGAGTGGCCTTAGCTCAGTAATTCACCTGTCTGAGTCTCCGTGATGTTCTAATTTATATTATGAAATACACATTATGGTTTCTGTCCCATTCCTCTGGCCTAAAGCTCCTAACACAAAAACAAAAACAAAAAAAATGTCTTTTGTTATGTTACTGAGGCAACTTTTGGAAAGCCCCCAGGTAACCTAAGAGGGGGTGGTTGCCAGGGTGACCAACCCTTGGACTAGGGGGATGAAACCTTCAGTCCCCACCCTGACCCCTGGGGAAAAGAGAAGGGCTGGGGGTTGAAATAATCCCCAAATGGTCGATAATTTCATCGCTCACGCCTGCGTAATGGAATCTCCATAAAACCCCCGAAAAGATGGGGCTCAGAAGTTTCCACGTGGTTCTTCCTGAGCTGTATTTATTTCATGATCAGCCAGCGATCTGGTCAGCAAAACGTCTCTGAGTTCTGCGAGTCGCTCCAGCAGACTCACGGAGCGGACCTGAGCGCAGATGTAAGTCTCATGTTCCCCTTTGTGCGAACGAGCCCGGGAAACCTCTGATGCCCTCCCGGTGTGCAGTGGGCGAACATTCCAGAATCTGGACAGACCCCTGCCCTGCTGGTAAGCCCCCGTATTCGCAAAGCCCCGCCGAGCCTCCCTGCACCCGTGACCCCAAAGAGGCAGCAAGCTGGGGACCCAAAACATCCACGTCCCCGTCCTCGTTTGCTGGACAGCACCTTCCCGAGGCGTTAAGCCCGGGTCCCCGCATCGTAGCGGGGCCTGGGGACTCCCCACCATGAGGACAGGGCCCCGACGGTGTGGCGGGAGGTGCAGCTGTGAGAAGCCAGAGGTTTTGTCCCGTCACTGTTGTTTATCCGCCCCGAGCCCGGGAGAGCACTAAAGCCCCCGCTTACCCTACTTCCAGCCAAGGTCACTGCGGAATCCCGTGAGATCGGGAACCAAGAAATCACTTTTCAAACAGCCGACCTGAAGCTGGGGTGCAGCCGTGCTCAGGGAGGCCTGAGTGAGCGACCGAGTCTGGGCCTGGCCGGTCACACGCCCACCTGTCATTCACCACGTGCAGCACAGAACCCCCGTCTGCAGGCGGGACTGCGCCCCGCCCCACCCCACCCCCCATCTGACTCCGGTGCACCATCACGGGCGTTCCCCCTTCACTCACACGAGCAAAGCCTCCACAAAGGGACGAGGTGGGGTGCAGAGAACCTACATCGTTAGTACTGTGACTAAACACCCCGCTTTCTCCCTCCCGCCGCCCTCCATCCAACCTCGCGCACTTGGTGTCGTCGCCGTTTCTTAAAAGGAGAAACGTTCCGTCTTCATCAAAGGCCTCCCCAGCACGGCGGGCGACGCGTCTGTTTCTCCTCGTGGAGCGGAGACCGACCCAGGCACCGACGTCTGGGCTCCTGGGCCCCTGAGGAAAGCAACGCCACCACTGTCCCAAAATCATGGAGCAGGTGTCCTGTTTTCCGTTCAGGTCTTTTCTCCCCCTCGGTTTTCTGGGATCTCACACCGAAAGCTCCTGAGCCACGTGGGGTGCCCGAAGTGTGGACGTGGCTGCCCGCAGCCATCGGTTGGGGTCGCTGGCTTCTCAGAAGCCAACGGAAAGGAGCCCGCTTGTCCACCGGGCAATCCTGGTGCCATCAGCAAAGCCACCCCCAGGGAGACAGCAATGCGCTTCCATGCTGCTGGGTTCTGACGCCAATCTTTCCACTCTCCCTGTGGCCCCTCACCCAGAGAGAAATCTAAATGCTCGGGGTCCCCGTTCCTGCTTCCCTGAGGGCCATCTCCTTATTACATCCTAAAAGGCCTGGCAGGGCCCCGAGCTCACCTCACCCGCCTGTCCCCTTGCCCGGCACGATGTATGCGTCCGTCAAACTGTTGTCGGGGGGTCAGGCAGCGAGGGCACGAATGGGTGAGCGTTTATTCTGACAGAGACACGGGAAGGTGCCACACGAGGCAACGGTGGCACTGAACGATGAAGTTTTCTCTGTGGCTTGGAAGGAAGACGCACACCAGAAATAGCGCGTCCAGGGTTGGATCTGGGCACGGGCTCTTTTTAAATCCCTTTGTATGGAGGAGACAAAACCAGAACGATTGTTTCTTGAAAACCATTTGTAAGAAGAGCAGGCTATGGGTGTGGTAGAGAAGATTTTGCTGATGCAAGGGAAAAAAGAAAAAAGCTTCTTATTCAGAAAATTCATCTAGACAGAGGTGCTTCTGACTGCACGCCCTTTTATGCCATTCCACGGGGGATGAGGAGACGGACGTTTGTCACGACAGCGTGCTTGGCTGCGAAGGCAGCTGCTTCCTCCCGAAACTGAAGCCCGTGTGAAATTCACCTGTGTGCTCCATCTTTACGGGGAGCTTCCCAACCTTCCTTCTCGACCAAGCACAATTCCTTCACCCTCCTCCGTCCACTGGCCTGGCTGTTTGTTTTTTTTCCCCGTGTTTCTCTGCCACGGAATAATGCATCAGCTGGTTCCTGCAGTAAACGCCGTGTGTTAATTCTTAAACCCTCCGGGGCCTGCTAACCGGCTCTGTCACCTGGGGCAGGTCTGTTAAAGGAGTTTTAAGCTCAGGCAGAATTCGGTCTGAGAGAGTCTGTCTGAGTTTGTGAGGCTGCTTCTCCCGTTTTGTTCCTTTTCTGTTGGGGGTGAGTATTTGCTGTTGTCTTGGCCTTCCAGTTAGTTCCCTGATGTCACCTGTTTGCATCTTTGGAAGAGACAGTGATTCTGTGGAGACTGCGCTTGGGAACATGACGTAAAATAATAACTTGCAAAGCCCTCCGAGACTTGAGACAAAGGAATGGACATCAGTGCAATTTTCCCCCAGGAAATTCTTTCTTTCTTTCGTTTTTTTTTTTTTTTCTTTTTAAATCATCACGATTCTTTCCTACCAAGGGGTGGTCCTCGCTGTGCCGTGACTGTTCTTAACCCCAGCTTTGCTCTCACCTGGGCTTACCTTCTGCTCTTCACCCCAGAAGTAGGAAAGCATCTCAGCGGCAAAAAGACAAACCACCGACCCACGGAAGAAACACGCTATCGATTAAACTCCGGCAGAAGCATTTCCGTAAGTCAAAGTGCAGCCTCTGGAAAGCACAGCTCACACGGTTCGGTCGTGAACGGACAGCGCACGCCTTACACTAGCCCAGACGTCGGCCTGCAGTGCACTTGTGTGTACGTGAGGGAGCTGGGGCTTGGGAAGGAGCAATCGTTTGCCCCGAGTAACCCAGGGACCAGCCGAGACTGAACGAACTCCCAGATATGACCCATGGCTCACGCGCGGGCAGTGAAACCCGCTCCCCGCCATCCCCGCCATCCCTGCCCTCCTCCGCCCGCCCCGCCAGGAGCCACTGCGGCTGACGGGCGCCCTGGGACGGACCCGCATCGGCCCAGGTCTGGGCGTGAGCCTCCGGAGCCCAGGACAGCGCGTCTAGGCCGCAGGGCCCCGAGTGACCGCGGTGACAACAGACCGTCGCCAGGGAGAGGGAGTGGAGACGACCGTCCCCAGAGCACAGACCTGCGGTCACTCGGGGGAACTAAAATGGTGTCGTGCTCTGTGTCGCCCCGACCAGTGGCACCTGGGGCAGGTCCCGGGTGGCTTAGGAGGCTGGCCCGGAGCCTCGATCCTGCGACCCTAGACAAAGAGACCTTTGACCTCTGCCCAACAGGAAACAGGAAATGGGGCCTGAGACAGAGCCACGCTGTCACCGTCACCATCCCGCAGCGGGAGGGCAGCGGATTGGAGGCTGTGCCTGAGCCCCCACCGCGGGGAGCGCCCCCCGTGTCGCGTGCACCCGCAGATTGTCGCACCGTCAGCCACACTAGGGGGCAGACGGCCGTGCGCGTTGGACCCTCAGCCCAGGGAGGGGCAAACCCGCTCAGCCCCTGATGGTGGACTCGCCCACCCCATCCCCGAAGGTGGGGCCGATGGCAAGCACAGGCTCCGGGGCCAGGCAGCCTGGGGTCCAGCCGCAGCCGAGCCACTGGGCAGCCTCACGCTGTCCCACTGTGTCTGCTCCCTGGGCGAGGTGGAAAGGGAGGAGGGTGACTCGCCCCAGGGCTACACATGAGCGAGCTTTGTGTGAGCTGCAGGACAGGCCGCCTCCGACCCGCCTCCCTTAGACCCACCCAGCCAGCCAAGGGCCGCGGGTCCCCTCTGGGGGGTGACGCTGGGCATTCGAAGGCCAGGCCCCTGGGTCAGAAAGCGTCCCCTGGGAGTGAGTCCGCCCTCTGCCCTCTGCCGACACGAGCCGCAGGACCCCCCCCCCCAAGACGTCCTCCATCCCTCCTGCTGCGGACGGCGTGAGGTCCCGCCGAGATTCACAAGTCGAAGCCCTGACCACCAGGGCGATGGGGTGCGGGGACGGGGCCTTGGGGAGGCGAGGACGGCCAGCTAGATGAGGCCACGAGATCGGGGACCTTGTACGAGGAGACGCCGGGGAGCTCTCTGTTCGCCCCCTTTCGCATGGGGACACAGCCAGATGGCCGCCCGCCTCTGCGAGCCGGGGAGACGGCCACGTCGGGCTTTGACCGCGGGCTTCCGGCGTGGATTTTTACCGTGGGAGCTGGGCTGTGGCGTCCGGCGTGGCGGCCAAGCCAACAAAGGCACCGTCTGAGCCCGGAGCCAGCTGGGCTCACGGTTCTGCCCGCACGGGCTGACAGAGAGGCGCTGGCTGTATCCGAGTGCGGGTCCTCGGCAAGACCCCACTGCAGACAGGGCCCCACAGCTGCTGTGACCCGAAACCCACCGTCAGACGTGATGGCAAAGGCCCCTCCACGTGGGCGGCTAAGACGCCACCCGCCTCCGGCGTGACACTACTACGGTTGTAATAGCTCTGACCACAGACCACGCACAGGAGGAGTTCACATAACTCAACTCCTCATGAAGCTGCTCTCTCCCCTCTCTGATGTCATCGGTCAGGCCGGTGACCTCGCAACGTACCTCACGCTCCGCCTCCTTGAGAGATGCATGTGTGCGTGCAGGTCCGTGTTCACACGTGCTGGGCCTTCCTTGACGTGCTGTGTGTCATTCTGGATGGCAGTCAAGCAGGGCCTTCGGTGGCTTCTGAGATACGCAACAAACACTCTGCCTCCAGCGTCATTTGGGGAGGGGGCTATGGGACCCCAAACTACTGTCCCGTTCCTCGTTATTCTGGGTCGCCCCCCGGGGGAGGCCCTCGGAATGGCTTCGTGACGCTAACATGGGATAAAGTGCATGGACCCTTTGGGGCCAGTCACTGTTCCCCGAGGGCTCTTATGCGTTTCCTTCGCTCCAGCCTTGCGCCCATGGGTCCCCCGGGGCCGAGACCTGGGGTGCCGGCCATCGAACCACCGGGCTGGGACACTGCTGCCGCGGGAATCGCTCCGAGGGCCCGGGCCACCCGGAGACGCACCCCCGGCACCACATCAGCGAGCGAGAGGTGGCTCGTTGTCCTCGTCCTCGACACGAAGCACCGGGGACAGGGTGATCGCGGTGGGTGACGGCGGGCAGCAGTGTGCCCACTGAGTGTGGGAGGGTGCGAACACCGCGGGGGGCCTGGCAGCCGGGGGGTCAGGAACCCCTGTGTTGGGGGAACACGTCACGGACACTTAGGAAGCAGTAGACGTGTCCGTCTGGGAGAGGAGGGCACACACCCCGGACGCCCTGGGAAGCTTGTCACCGCCGGGCCGCTCCTGGCTGGGAGCCCCCCTGACTGAAGTGGACACGTCTTTGAGTCCTATTCACCCACTTAACCAGGCCCTGCTCCGAGGGGTCGGCTAAATGGTGGTCTCCATGACAACGAGACAATTCCCAGAATGCCAGAACCAGGAGGTGGAACAACCATATCGGACACAGACCCGAAATTGGCTTCTGATGGAGCCAAAACGAGAGAACCCGGGAGGCGGAGCCAAGCGGGGGGCCGCAGGTGGCCCCTCGGGACCGCCCGGGGACCCCGCCAGCCTTTTCAGGGGAACCCTGTCACCCGTTCCCCCACGCAGCTCCAGGGGCTGGTCGCGGTTCACACTCGGCCTGGGGGATGGCGTACACACAGGGTCCTGGACTTGACACTTCTCCCCTGCCCTGAGCGACAGAAAGACCACAGTGAGTCTCCATGGCGTTGAACACACCCTAAAATTTCCACGGTTTCGCCGTCTCCTGCTCGACCCCTGCTACGAGGAGATTCTGTGTAAGGGGTCCACCTCACACCCCTTCCTTTGGAATTCGATTCCCAGCCTTCTGTTCTGATCAAGTCTCTTGGTTTTGTTTTGTTTTGTTTTGTTTTGAAACGACTTTCGGTTGCAACCGCGAATTCGCTTTGTGCGTCCGGCTCGATTTCTCTCCATCTCTTTCTAAAAATGATTCCCTTTGTTGCCCGGGAGACACGATAAAATCCACAGCTCTCTCCTGGCAACGTTTTTTTTTTTTTCCTCTCCTCTCTGCGGGCAAAACGGCACGGGATGTTCAAAACCTTAAACATTGAGGAGATGACTATGTCCTAAATCCAATATTTTGTCTTTCATCGTCTGTTGATTCAGCCTAGAGCCTCAAGATTGGGTTAAAATGAAAATCACACGAAATTGCTCTGGTTTGTTTTCCCAGTTCTGGGAACTTATTCTTAGTCAATCCTTCACCGGGATGTGATTTTTTAAAAAAACTACATGGAAACCGATGATTGGCGCATCCACTCGTTGGGTGAATTCCCCTGGAGGCCTTCTGTGCTCAGAGCTTGTGCTCGGAGAAAGAGATGCCACCTCTGCCCTCTCGGGAATTAATTAGGTTGAGAAAGGTCATTTCGGCACGTGATAAAGCTGTGATGGGAGGATGCAGCGGGCTCTAAGGGAGCAGATGGGCCCCCCCCCCTAATTCGAGGCTGAGAGGAAGGGGGCAAAGGCATGTATAAGGGGAGAAGGCAGCACCCCAGGGTCTGGCGCCTCACGCCAGCCAGAGGCCCTTAGGGCTTGGACCTCGTGGGGACCGGAGACGTGCCCAGCTAGTTCAGCGGATGCTTATCGAATCATGAGACGACAGTGTTCTTCGAAGGAATCGAATCCAGAAAGGCCCAGAGGCCGGACAGAGCCCAGAACGTGTGAATCCTGGGCCGTAACGGGGAGGAACTCGGGAAGCGCTACCTCCAGGTCCTCGGGTCGACGCCCGCCCCCGAGGACGACTGGGACGAGAGCCATAACGTCAGACAGAAGGAGCAGGTCCCAGCCACACGCCGGGGCCAAGGCTCGTCCTGGAGTTCACCCCGTCATCCAGGTCCTTGGCGAGCCAGCTTCAGGCCGCCTGGGTCTCTCGAGGGGGCGCCTGCGTGTGACGCCCGTCGGAGCCCGGGAGTGCGAGCTGACGGAGGAGCTTCCGCGGTTCGCCGGTGTGTGACAGACGGTGACGCCTGGGGGACGCTGCTCCCGAGCATGGTGCCCGCTCGCCCACGGTGGAGCCGCGGAGACGATCTGAGCGACGGCTCAGCCCCGCACAGAAGCTTCGGTTCAGGTTCCCGTCTTCCAAACAGCCCCAGGAATCAGAGCCCGGTGCCAGGCGGAAGGCAGTTAGCAGCACAGGGCAGGGCAGGGCAGTGCCAGCGGCAAACGGGGACCCCCCGGAGGGCGGGGCTCACACGGGTCCCCACCCGTCCACGGGTGCTCTGACTGTAGCCCGCTGTCTCTTCCTGGTGACTGCTTGCTTCCCCCTCCTCCACCGCTCATCTGCCATTGAAGCTGGACGCTGCCGTTGGGATGGACAGCCCCAGGAAGGGGCGATGCCAGCTGGAGCAGAGACACCACGGCTTCCGCCGTGAATTTCAAACTGGACTTTACGCTGAAGGCAATCCACGTTGAGAGACTGTTAGGAGAAAGGGTCTCACCAGGACTCGGGGGGGTTATCAAAGCTTTTAAAATGCGTATAGAACAGAAGAGAGACTCCAAAGTGCTGAGCTGCCCCTGTTAAGCGAGGCGTTAAAGACGGTAGGGGGTGCCGGGAACCTGAGGAAGGCAGAAGGGGACCCAGGTGGGAACTGTGGCCTCCCTCCCCCTGAACTCGATGGGAACTGAGGACCGCTCAGCCTAGCACTACCAGACCACGTGAGGGACCAGGAAAATGAGCCAGGGGTGGCTCTGCCCTGCGTGCATGGCGAGCAAAGGGACCACCAGGAGCTCCAGGTCCTTGCAAAAGGGGAGAATCCTCGTGAGCACAGAAGGAGGCTTGTCGCAGAGAAGGCAGGTCACGGATAATGCTTGAGTAGAGGAGCGAAGGGACAAACGGACGCGTGAATGGACAGAGGGACAGACAGATGGCCAGATGGCTTTGCCTCAGTCAGAAACGCAAGTCCAGAGGGAAAGCTGGATCAGAAGTGAGAGGCAGGGTACCAGGATGAATGGGTGGCCCGAGGCCACCCAGGCGACTTCATCCAGCAAGTCGCTCCCTGCGGGGACCTGTGGTCTCAGAGGCAGACGCCCTGTAGGTAGCCGCTCTCCTGGGT
>PVKZ01008353.1:0-16584 GCA_004027375.1 Macroglossus sobrinus
TAACGTCACTGGTGGGGGACAGAGGGAGGAGAAAGGCTCTGAGTGGGCCCGTGCTCTGGCCCGGGGCACCCTCTGAGCCTCTCCCGCACCCAGCCTGAAGGACGCCACGTCAGATGCAAAAAGGCGAATCCCTTCCTCAGTATCGATTGCCAGAGTCTGCTTCCCTCGGCCAATGCTGAGTGACTCCGGGCAGAGGCGGCCACAACCCAGTGGCGGAGCCCCCGCTGGAGCAGCTCTGAACAGACAGCCTCTGTCCGTTCCCACCTGGGTGGTCTTCATTTATTCCCAAGAAGGACACGCAAGGACCTCAAATAATTCGCCTTACATCTTCTCTATCTTAACAGAATAAGAGAACAGACCACTGACCTGAAGAAAATATTTGCAAGTCACATATCCGATAAAGTACTTACCTCCGGATTGTACAGAGATCTCTCCAAACTCGACAGTGAGAAAATACACGACTCAGTAAGACACGGGCAAACCTGGACAGACACCACACCGAAGAGCGTGCGATGAACACGTGTGGCGATGAACACGTGACCAGACAGTCGACGTCACTAGCCACCAGGGGCGTGGGAATTACAGCCCCTCTACAGCTGCCCACATGGCCCCCCAAAAATACTGCGAACACCAAGAGCTGGCGACAATGAGAGGCAACTGAGCTCTTGTTCACTGCTGCTGGGGACGCGAAATGGCAGAGTCACTTTGGGGACCAGGGTGAGGGGGTTTTTAAAATAAAGTTAAACGTTCGCTTACCATATGACTCAGCAACCTCAGTCCTAGGTTTTTACCCAAGAAGATGTATGCTCCCACGAAAAATCTATACCTGCACGCTTATCACGGTTTGATGTGTGATGGCCCCAAACTGGCCACTGCCCCGCTGGAGATGCCACTTTGAGAACGCTGGCTTCAGGACGCACTTCTGTCTTCTGAGGGACTCTGGTTTGGGGTCTGAATATCAGTAAGTGCCAAGGACAGTGATTCGAATGTTAAATTCTCAGAAACATCTGGCCCTCTCGCCTTGGACATGCGAACGGATTCTTAACCACACGACACAAGTGATGCCGGGCACAAGGCGCGGCGTCTCCAGAACGAAGGATCCCGCCGTGTCCACTCACCGCTCTCGCCAGGCGAGAAAGCCCCCACGAACACTTTTTATCAAGTCTCTCACGCAAGTCTTCGCAAAGTTCAAAATATTTTCCGTGGGTTTCTCAGATGAGTTCCCGGCCGGGTCATCAAAACGAGGAAAGGAACCCGCTTGTCCGCCAAGGCGGTACCCCCATTAGCCCCCCAGTCTCCGCCCTCTCCTGCCCGTGAGTGGAATACTGATGTCAGCTTCAGCCGCCTTCTTGGGGTGAAGGGGGGTTGTTCAAATGACCTAATACGTCTGCAAGATATGCTAATTTGCAAAGCCGGCTGTAATCACGCATTCGACCTCACCATTTGGAGATTTCACCCAGAAAGCTCTCGAAACACAAACAGAGCAAAGACTTCCGCAGCAAAGGCCGAGAAGCATTAGCACGGAGCAGGGCTCATCGGTGGTGGGTGCCTGCCTCACCGGTGGCCTTCTCCGCCCGTGACAGGCTGATGGCTTTGTTTCGCCCTCCACTAGAGTCTCTGCCATGAGAGGGGTTTCCCCATGTGGTCCTCAGGGCGGTGACGTCATGTCCAGAGCATCCCCCTGAGTCTGGGTGGTCGGGGACAGGGCTGACACCCGCACGTGGCATCCAAAGGGCAACTGCCTGTTTGATGTGGCCTCATCCCCAGTGACACTCGTCCAAACACCACTGGTCAGATCGGCTCATTACCCATCGTCTTCCTAAATCCATTAAACATATGGCACTTCAAGTGTTCTTTAAATTCTTCACACACTAAAATCTGTTTCCACACCATCAGTGATAAGCATGGAGTCCTCGTCACATGACATTAAAACATACGAGCTTCCTGAATAAGTTCGAGAAAAATATCTGGGAATGGCTAAGGTAACAGACAAATTATAGTATTTGGTCTTTGCTCTCCCTTGCTTGCTCTGAGAGTTAAATGATGGACGGATGGGTGGGTGGATGGATGGATGGATGGATGGGTGGATGGGTGGGAGGATGGGTGGGTGGATGGATTGACGGATGGATTGACAGATGGATTGGATGGATGGGTGGATGGATAGGTGGGTGGATGAGCAGGTAGATGGGTGGGTGGATGGACTGACGGATGGATTGACGGATGGGTAGATGGGCAGATGGGCAGATGGATGGATGAAGAGATGGATGAATGGATGAATGGCTGGATGAATGTGGACGAATGGACAGATGGATGGATGATGGATGGATGAACAGATAGATACACGGATGATTGGACAGAGAGATGGATGATGGATGTGGGTAGATGGATGATGGATGATAAAGCAGAATCATTAGGTCTGGAAGGAGATCTGCCTCTCACGCTCATCGGTCAACACCTCGGTCAAGGCACCCCGCTCTCTGAGCTTCCGTTACCCTAATTTTAACAACAACAACAACGAAATTCCTGCCCCACTGAAGTTTTGAGGTTACTGTGAAAATCATGTTAAGTAATAAAAAGTAAGTCATCATTACGATATGCATTCATCCATTGCTTTAACTTTTTTCTTATTTTGCTTTAACTTTTTTCTTATTTTGTTTTAACTTTTTTTCTTATTTTGTTTTAACTTTTTAAATTTTATTTTATTAGAACTTAGACTAATGTGAAGTGGGCTTTGTCCAACTTAAGCAAATGGTTCATGAGGCCATTTGATCCAAGTCACTGGTTAGCATGACAATTTTCAGAAAGAACCGGCCCTAAGGTGACAACAACAGCCAACACTTTATGAGGACGTCCTAGCTTCCAGGCGTTAAGCTGGTCAAGAAGAAACTTTAAAAGCACAACAAAAATGCGAATCCGCTTCTACAACGGTGCGGAATTTAAATAAATTGTGTTCTGCATTCAGAGAACACTTGAAAATGCCTTAGATTCGAATAAAGACACAAAGGAAGTGTTTTCGGAATCCTTCTCCTACTGCTGCTTTGTCAGATTCAGCCACACGGTTCTTGAGAGAACTGGCAACTAAATAGTCACCAATCCACGGAATCTTGTTTCCTCCTTCATCTTCTCAGCAAGACCTGATGACCTCGCTTCCGAGGCCGGGCCACTGACGTCCCCACCCCCAGCTTAGGGGGGCTCATGAGACCAGCCCCAGATGAGAGCCCCGATCATCCGCTCGCAGCCTGGACGCGCTCAGGGAAGGCGTCGGGCGGTCTCCGTCCCAGATGCCGACAAGGGCCAGGCACTCCCGAGGCTCCCCCCGCTTTTGGGAACTGTGTTCACCGACGTATTGGCTTCCTGTTCTGCAGTCGTCAATTACACGGACGTAACAGCCCAGAGTGACACGAACGCATTAGTTTCCAGTTCTTCGGGCTGGAAGTCTGGTGTGGGACTCGCCGGGCTGCAATCCTAGTGTCGGCGGGGCTGGGCTCCTTCTGGGGCTTCCAGGCGGACAATCGATCCCCTGCCTCTTCCAGCTTCTGGAGGCACCCACGTCGCTCGGCGCATGGTCCCGCCCTCCATCTTCAGAGCCACCCAGGGAGCTGAGTGCGCCCCTCGCTGCATCTCCGGCCTCCTGGTGAGCACCCCTGTGGCTGCACCGGGCCACCCGGAAAATCCCGATCGCGCCCCTGTTTTAAGGGCATCTGATTAACAACCTTCATCCCATCTGCCTTGTCGATTCCCCTCACCATGCGACGGGACATATGCACAGATTCGAGGGATCAGAACGAGGACATCTCCAGTGAGGACAGCTTTGGGGGCCACTGTCCCGCAGTCTGGAATTACCCGCCTCCTCCCATCGCTCTTCCTCCAGAGAGAACTCTTCACAGAGGACAGTCCCACACACAAGGAACAAATGACACGGCGGGCTCTGGGCATTACCTCTCTGCAGAGTGTCTGTTCAGGGGGACAGACACCGCCTCCCGCCACACGAGGGGCTCTGTGGCCGTGCAGGTGTGCGTGGAACGATGTAAGAGCCAGCAGGCCTCCGAGGGTGTCGTCGTGAACTCAGGACCTCTGCTGGCGTCTCCTACCACCGACACGTTCATCTGTTCACCCCACATCCACTGAACACCCACCACCTGCGGCACGGGCTCTGCCGTAAGGGGTGAGAGAGTCAGCTACGACGACAGCTGTCCCAGGCCCCCGAGGATCTGTGGTTCAGCCCGTGGGGACCCACGAAAGCAGACGAGGCGCTCAGAGGCGTGGGGTGCCGTCTCCGGAGCGCAGCAGCTGTGGCACCACGCAGCAGGAGCGGAGGCCACACCACCTGTTCTGAACGGCTGTCTTAACCCTTTCCTTCCACGGAATAACCCGTCGGCAAGATCGCCTCGCCCTCTGTGTCCAGACGTTCGTGAAGATGACCACTACGGCAAACCTTTCATTCCCTCGGGCCCCGACCAAGCCAAACGTTGCCAAGACAGGCAAGACACGGCCACGGACACAGCTCAGCGCTGAGGGCCTTGGGGACCCCCGGAGCGAGACTTCCTGCAGAACCAGGTCCCCGTGGGAACGCGGCCTCCAGCAGGTCCCCTGGCGCACGGAACAGAGAGGACAACGCTCAGCCCGTCGGGTTATGGCGACGATTAAATGCAATGATAACAGATGGAAAGGCGTCATCTGCTAGTCGGTGTCCACTCCATGTCCGTTTTCTCGGCCTCCAGCAGTGACTCACAAATTATCCGCCTTTGCTGAATCGGGAAACACCACAAGTTACTCAGAACAGATCATTATAAACGCCGTGCTCGTGCTGGCCGCAGCTTCTTCCCCGTTGGAGCAGAATCACGCAGGAACCACGCAGGGATGTAGGGACGTGAGCAGAGGGGCGTCTGAACCGGGCACCGTCCCATCGGGCCCCACCCCAGCGGCTTCGCCCACTCCTCCAACGTGGCTCCAGCAGAAAGGGGCGGAGTCAGGCTTCCTTTGCTGGAACCCACCAGGGAAAGCAAAGGATGACGGAAAATCAGCTCTAGCTTCAGGGAAGGTAGAAAAGTGACGGCGACCTCACGTAACAGGCCATGAGCTCCAGCGACAAGGGACCGCCTCTGTGGTGGACTCCGGGGGCCGCGAGGGCCCTCAGCGATGCCGGGGCAGCAGACGGGAGGGCCTCAGGCCAGCTGGGGAAGCAGAAGCAGGACGGGAAGGACAGTGTCACCGAGGACAGGCGCCCCGGCGCTGCGGAGCGCCACGTGGAAGAAAGAGCCTAGGACTGCACCAGAATAGAGGACACAAGGGACAATGACAACCCTTTTTGCAACTGCTGACCGGAGAGGAAGGGCACTAAATACATGATGGAAAAAAAACATGCAAAGCTGTCAAACAGCTTGCCGGGAGCGCAGTGGCGTGTCTCCAAAGCAAGGAGCGCGAGGTGACAGGCGACCGGCCACTGGGGAAGGTGACGCACAATGGGGACGAGGCCAGCGGCCCACTCCCCACGGCCGTCCAGCGCCCCGGAGTGCGCAGGGACGGACAGAGCTGTCCCTTCGAGGACGCACCGTGCTCTGCGGCGAAGGGCCCCCAAAGCTGCGCCCACGTGGAATGGGGCGCAGCGTGTGAACGGGGCTGGCGACGGACACGTTTCTCCAATCACAGAAGGAACATCTTCCGGGTAAATGCCTTCTTCATGTTCTCGGATGGGTTTAAGGCGAAATGGAACATGGAAGAAATGGCTTCGAGAAGGAGGACGAGAGATGACACGCGGAACCATCACAAAACAGAGATGCAAACAGATAACAGGAGGGGATGTGTTACGATGACAAAACTTACGGGAGGGAAAAGCGAGAAGCTGCGGGAATTTGAAGGGACAGCGCCGAGACCAGAGAGGCACGCGGACAAGCTCGTGACACCGCTCTCGCCCCCTGGACGTGCGCCCGAGGACGCCACCCCTCACCGGAGCTCAGAGCGGAGACGAGACGGGGAAGAGGCGAGAACACGACCCGAGTTCGGAGACCGTGGGGACTGTCCGTCGGACGGGGACGAGGGTGGCTGGGGAGGGGCTGCCCACGAGGCCAGGACACGGGACAGAAAATGGGGTCAGTGCCAGCTCTAACGAGAGGATCACTTTCCTACAGCACGGAAAAGACCGAGTCCCAAATTCAGGCAGGAAAATGGTACAAGATTATGCACACGGAGACACAGCCGGGGAGGTGACTTCAGTTCACGAAATGTTCAAGTCCCTTAAGGTGTTTTTGAGGGACAGCTCACCAGCTGAAGGGACATCCCTGCCTGGCCCACGTTCCCTCACGAGGTCCCGAGCCAGAAGCCCGTGGAACCACCCTGGTGACACTGACTCTCGAACCGTAGCTACGGGAGGGTGTCCTGAGGGCCGCCCTCAACGGGCCGCGCCCCGAGGCCCGCCCTGAGACCGTCGGGGCACTGGGATGGGGCTGCTGGGGAATAAGCATTGGCTCATTCCGGGGCCCGGGGCCCGGAAACCTCAGGCTCCGAGATGCTTCGGGGGAGGACGGGGGACGCCACGATTTTGTTCCCAGCCAGTCTGTGTCCACAGCGAACAGAAAACATGTCTCCCAATAAGGTACCTGAGCCCTTCGTGGCGACAGGAAGCCAGGTCCCTCTGGGCAAATAAAGAATCTGGGGATGAGGATAGATGGTCGCCCGCCGAGCGCCAGCTGCGTTTCAATACGGGACCCAGGCAACGCGAGTGCGAGGATTGTGGGCATAAAGCCGAAAGTAAGTCTGTGTTTTTGTTTAATCCACGATATGAACATGATAACATAAATAACAAAACTACAGAGACAGGGTAGGAAGAGAAAGTAGAAGTTCGCATAATTCCCCATCTTTCACAGGTGGGGGCGATTGGTACTGTTCATCGATTAAGGAATAGAAATGTAAGCGATTTTTAAGTTTACAAAAGTGAACACGAGAAAAACTAACATGAAATTTGGTCTTTCCAGACGCTAGACAGGCTCTCTCCGCTCCAGTTCTCGGTCTCTCTGTCTCTGTCTCTCTGTCTCTGTCCCTCTGTCCCTCTGTCTCTCTGTCTCTGTCCTTCTGTCTCTCTGTCTCTCTGTCTCTGTCTCTCTGTCTCTGTCTCTCTGTCTCTGTCTCTGTCCCACTGTCTCTCTGTCCCTCTGTTTCTCTGTCCCGTCTCTATTTCTGTCTCTCTGTCTCTCTCTCTCTGTCTCTCTGTCCCTCTGTCTCTCTGTCTCTGTCTCTCTCTCTCTGTCTCTCTGTCCCTCTGTCTCTGTCCCTCTGTCTCTCTGTCTCTCTCTCTCTCTCTCTGTCTCTCTCTCTGTCCCTGTCTCTCTCTCTCTCTCTCTCTCTCTCTCTCTCTCTCTCTCTCTCTCTCTCTCTCTCTCTCTCTCTCTCACACACACACACACACACACAGAGGAGTGCTTATTCCAGATGAAATACAGAGACCGCTCTCCACACAGAAAGCCCTGGTCTTCGCTTTCTCTGCGCACTACTGTCATTCTCTCCATCGCTGCTCCACCTGTGTCTCCTTAACTCCAAGGTGACAGGTGAGGAGACCGGTCCAGAGCGGGCGGGGCGCGTGGCTGGTGCGCGGTGAAGCTGGGACCTAACCCGGGCCCCTCCCGTCGGAGCTCCCGTCCTATCAAGCACGGTTCTCCTCGCGTCCCCGCCGTCGGTGACGATGGCAACCCAGAGCGGCTTCCACGTCTATTCATCGAGGACGAGCGGAAGGACGAGAACATACCTTGGAATACTGAACGGGATTAATTGTCGCCAGCTCGATGTACGTGCAGAAGTGGCACAAAAAAAAAAAATGCCAGGCCAAGTCAGGCGAGGAAAAGGCGAGGCATGTGGTCTCCGAGCGCGGTCCCACGTGGCGGGGAGGACGGGAGAGCGTCACCTCGCGACCTCTGGGCAGGGACCGGACAAGGGGGAGATGGGCTGGTGGCTTTGAATGCGACGCATTTTGTATCTTTGCTTCCTTCAATCATGAGTGTTTCTTATTTTTTTTTTCCAAATTATTCTTTAAAGGAATTCTGAAATAAAGCATCAACATTTCCTGGACACTTCCCCAGGATATGAGCCCGTGCCAGAGGTCGCCGCCCCACTCAGGATGGCCGGCGGCCCTCTGACAATGGGCTTGCTAGAACGAGAGGGAGAAGTGACTTCAAGATGTGTTGTTTCCTCACAAACAAGGGGCGGCCAGGGCCGAGCTCCCGGGGTGGCAGCCGCACGTCCAGGGGCGTTTTGGGGGGGGGTGTTGTTTTTTCCTGTTATCAAGGGAGGGGGGCCCCTCAGGAAGCCAGGCCTCTGCCAGCGCCTCAGGCGGGCGCGTGGTCCTGTGTCAGACACCTGCCCCCACCGTCGCTCATCCTCAAGGAACCAGAGGCTGGGTCTCTCTTCCAAGCCTGGCGCACGCGGCTCTGCTGCTTTCCTGCTTGGCAGACGCCCCGCGCCCTGGGGGACATTCTCCAGCTGACGCCGGGCCTGTTTATCACCTTTCCAGGCGGGAGCCGGGCAGCCTCAGAGGACAAGGTGCCAAATTACCAGGGACGCCTCCCCGAACGCCGCCTCCCCTCGCTGGGGAGAAGGATTGCCGAGACGATTAGACTAGAAACTTCTTGGAGGTGAAAGGGCGATGCTTTGGGAGCAGCACCCACCCACCGCCCCCACCCGCTGTGGCATTTTTGCAAGAGAAATCAGGGTTTCGTCACAGGGGGCCGTGAGGAGGCCGGCTCCGGCTCAAGGCCACCGTCCTAACACACACCGGCCCCCCAGCCATTGGCCTGTTCGTGGGTAATTTCCATTTGGGGTAATTAAAGAACAAACCCCACCTCGGTTAGGGAAGATATACAACCGTGGCTGGTCTCCCTAACCACGCAGAGACGCGGAGATTAAATTTCGTGGAGAGATTTATTTCGTGCTATTGTCCCGTGACTCACCAGAGGATTGTGCGATGCGAGTCATCTGATCAGAATAACGCATAGCGACATATTTCAGAAAACCAGTAATTGTGGTACCACGGAGCTCTGCCAGGTGCCGAAATAAAGTCCAGAGGCCCCCTGCCCCTTTCCCCCGATTCCTTGATCATAGCTTCGTGCGATGGCGCAACGCTGTCCCTTACGGGGGGAGCCGGCAGGGACCGCTACCGGACTCCAGGAGATTTACAGTGATTTGAGAGGTAGAGCACTTCTCCAGACTCAAAATCAAAATGATATTTTATAGATGAGCCTGAGCAGGAGTCTACAGCTGTGATAGCTTAAGGATTCTTTGTCCTTGGCTGGGTAGTGCGGGGTTTTGTTTATTTTTTCTTTTTCTTTTTCTTTTTTTCTTTACGTTTTGAAGCCGTGAGGTCAAACAATAGAAACACGACCCAAACTGGCTGTATTTAAATTCTGTTTACTTCTTTAACCTTTCCACTCACCTACATAAAAGGTAACCCTCCAAGAACGAGCCCCCAACAGCATCATCGCCTCTTTGCTTCGCTCAAATCCTCGTGGAATAAACAGAATCCGTAACGAGGTCCCTTTAACCGTTGTTTATTCTGCTCATATTCACAGCGATTTCAGAACTGGCGGCCGGTTGGCCCGGCTCCCGCTGTCACCACCAGGGTTTCCTGGGATTAAAAAGCACTTGGGCTCACGTGTGCGTGTGGTCCCCACACGGCCGTGTGATGGGCCTCGTGCCTTGTCTCTTTATCGTCCCTGCGCGTGCGGGTTCTGCCAGGAGCCGGGGGGCTTGGCCCTCATCTTTAAGCAGGGGATCACCTCGCTCGCCCACATGGAAAGTGGCATCAGATGAAATTGCAAAGGTGGCAGGGAAGGAAATGCATGAGCCCTTGATGGCCACCATCCCGCTTTATCACGAAATGGCCAGCGCTGGACACCCCCCCAGAGACGACTCCTGGAAACGCTTCTTGACAAACACGGACCGGTGTCCAAACTGCTCAGGAACAAATAGGTAGCGTTGCTGAAACACTGCGTTAAGACGAGCAAGGCCATGTAACAAGTGGCTTCGCAGCCTGATCGCAGGGGACGTGGCGGGAGGTGCTAGGGGGGTCTGTGCTGTCGCCTGTGGGTGGGGTCTGGGTGCCAGTGGGTCCGGGAGGACGTGCGGCCCCGCCCGCCTCCGGGGTGGTGTCCCCGGTCCCCGGTCCCCAGTGGGGCGGGGAGCCTGGACCCGGGGCTTGGGGCCTCGCTCACAGCACAGGACAGGGAAGGGCAGTGACAGCCACACCAGGTTTCCTTCCAGGATCCCCGGCCAGGAACAGGGTGGAGATGGCAGGTTCGGCCCCACCCAGCCGCAGCTGCCCAGCCCCGGGTCAGACACAGAACCTGCTCCGTGAAAACAGTGCCAGGTAAGACCCAAAGCTGGTGCTACCCACAGACGAGCTGGCTCGGAACCGCAGCCGAACTTGGATTTCACCAGTAAGACCAGAGGGTGTTCTGCTGAGCTCTCTGGTTCCCAGGCTGGTGTTCTGTGCCTGCCCCAGAGCGAGCCCCTCACGAACAGCCCACGGGCAAGCAAGAGTCCCCACCTGGAGTCAGCACAGTCTCAGCCATGAAAACGGGAAATGGGGGGCTTTTAGGGACGTGGATGCTCTGTGAGCCTCGCATTGCTAAGATATTAATTTCGTCTCTTTGTAATAAAGAACACCTTATTTATATTTATATTTATATTTATTTTATTTTTATTTTTATTTTTATTTATTTATATTTATATTTATATTTACATTTACATTTATATAGTGTTTTACAGTCATTTCAGTACTTCTGCTTCTTAATCGTGTGAACGAGGCAGACATCATAATCATCACTTCACATGATACAATTGAAGTTATGCAAAAACATTGACTCTATTCCTGTTGAAGTTAGACATAAGACGAAGATGCCTATTATCGCTACGACTGTTTAACATGGTTCTGGTAGATTGTCCCGCTGCAGTGACATGTGGAATATCAAAAAATGAACTATTATAAATGATCAGAACATTCTCTGTATCGCATACACAGAAACCCTTAGAATCAATTTGAGTATTAAGTAACCAGGAAAAAAGTTATACACAGAAAAATTAATTTCAAAGTTGTTAGAAAACAGAATAGGAGGAAATTACTTTCATAATAGCAAACAAGCACATAAAATACAAGGACACCTCATAACAAAAACCGTGCAGAATTTGCCATGAGAAAGCCATAAATATTTCCTAAGAGGCATTAAAACATTTTATAGTCATAAACATGGTCATTGATAGGAAGACTGAATATTGTAAAGATGAACATTTTTTCCGAATAACTTTTAAAAGGAATCTAAATGCAATCCTGGCCCCACTGGGCGTCGTTATGGCACCTGGCAGAACTGTTCTCAAATCTACATCAAAAAGAAATAAACCGGCTTGAAGAAGGCATTGGGGGAGGGGAGAACGACATGGAGGACTTTCCCTGTCAAAAGTCTCCCTTACATAATGACTTTCTCATTTTGGAGAATTACAAACCATGGGAAAGGGATGAGTATGCAAATAGACATTTAATAAATAGTGTCACAAAACATCCCTGTGCTTAAAAAAATCTGGTAAGTAAGGCATACCTCACATGATATAACACAATTAATTTCAGATGGATAGCAATAACGAAGTAAATTAAAAAATATGTAAAATTTTAAACATAAGACTTTTTACACAGGTTAGAACACAGATTTCATAAGGGAAGAAGCATGTCTGTCTGTTTTTTTTTTTTTGAATGAGAAAACACCAATAAAGTACAGAAAAAAAGCATAAAGAAAATATGGATTGCTGTGACGATTTAAAATATATTTTTAAATAAGCATAGACAAATCTTATTTAAAAAGATTACAAATAATATGATCGAGGATTAATAGTCTTAATATATAAGGATTCTATTTGTTCATAAGAAAGAGACAACTTGAGGAAAGTGGAGGACATTTCAGACTGGGGTTTCGGGGGGCAGGAGGGACACACGCCACAACCGTCCCAGGGTCCGAGGGCCCCACGTCGCGTTCGCCCCATTGCCAGGGTTCTGAGATTTCACCAGCAGCCCAGACACGGAGGCCTCGATCCGAACACACTTTCTGCTCGCTGGCATCGTCGTCCGGAGCGGGCACTGCCTTCCCGAGGCCCCTGATGAAGATGTACTTCCCGTCGATCTCCGGGACGCTGAGGTTGGGGAATCATCTTCTCACACAGAAAAAGCTAGAAGTTCGTGCTCGCTGAGCTCGCAAAAATAGAACAGAACAGTTGGGCTTTTCTGTGAGAATTGATCCATTCACCTCATACAAATGAAAAATTATAGCAATGATAACAATCTATCATATTGTCAATTTTCGTGGTTCAGGCACTGGGAAAGACTTTCCTCTCAAAAGCTTCTAAGCAGGTGCACGTGTGTGCACGTGTGCGCACACACACACACACACACACACACACAGGCACACATGCACACACGAGCCCACACGTTATGGAGGAGGCTAGCACCCAGCCCAGCTTCTCAAAACCTTGAAATTCTGTTCCTTGCTGTGCATCGTCTTTGTCATTACGCGTAAAAAAGAAAGATGATGTCACACGGGAGTTCATGGGAAGCTAAGAATGAAAGGGGACAGGAAGCGACAAAACATTAAATCGTCCTATGTATAGGCATACTTTAGGGAAAAATACATAAACATAGAGAAAAATGCAAAAACTCAGCTGTTTTCTTTTTAAAAGATAAAATTCATGTCATGACATAAAGTCTAAGGGTAACCATGTCTTAAAATCTTATCCTGTGTTTTCGATTTACTAAAGGAATCGATTTTTTTATTTAAAAATTAAATTAAGGAAACAGGACTCTGATCACTATGGTAGACTGAAGATGTATTGTTCTCTCATCCCTCTGCAAACCCTGTAGAAACCACTGAAGAAGCATGTCTTCATCCATTAGCGTTCCGGGAGTAAAAGACCCTTATCAATAGACCAAAACAGAAAGGCAATTCTGGAAAAATTAGAGCACCAGGAAGTCGATCAATCCTAAATCCCAATAAGTAAGGGCCAGCAATTCCAAACAGACAGAAAGAGGACTTTCGGGAAAATTAGTCCCCCCAGAGAACCCCACAACACCCCACCCTTGGAAAAGTGAGAAGACCGGGTCACAGCCGGTCAGCCCAGAAATTAAAGACGAGTCTCCCCAGCACCCAATGAGACACGCCACCCAGTATTCACGTCCTGGTGTAGACACCACCCTCGACCAACCTGGGTGGCCTGTGGCTGGCACTAGCTAGAGCTTCATACCCAGCCTGAACGCCTGTCACGTGTGAGGCAAAATAAGGACGCTCATGGACAGTAAGTGACATTGAAAGTTTTCAGAGGTCACTTGAACATTGGCAAATTTGTAAAATGAATCTAATAAAGATGATGGCCAATATAAGAAATAACAGTGAGAAAAATAAACAAAAGATACAGCTCTTTAAAAGTAATTATTTCTGTAATGTAGCCATCATTGGTATGGTTTTTTTAAAGATAAAAGCATCTTGTGAATAATAATAATATGGAACTAACACCCTAAATGGCATGAATAAAGTATAAGAGACAGTGGAATAAAGAGCATTAAAGAGGGCCCTGTCATATTTGAGAAACTGAAACTTAAAAGTCAGACAGAAAAAAATCAAGACAGAAAAGACAGCTAAGACAAGGAATTATATTTTCTATAAAAGTACAATCCTTTGGGTTAACAGTATAAGGCCCCATACATTCAAGAACATAACATCAGAATATATAAAACAGAATATATAAAATATATAATAAATACATAAAACAAAAATGGGAAAACACAAGAAACTCACTTGTTCACAATTGCAGAGTGAGATTTGAAGGCACCTCTTGAAATGAAAAGTGATTAAGGTTATCTCCTCATTAAATTAAAATATCAAGTGTCAAGAGATTTTTGCCCGTGACAAATGGTGAATCCACGTGTTTTTTAAACACGTGAAATATTTATTTTAAAAATAAAACCGTTTTAGTGCATAAAGAAGCTTTAAAAGATTTCACAGAAGTAGAAATTACAGAGACCGTTTCTCTGAATCCAAAGCGATAAAACAGGAAACTAATCACTGAAGGATAGTCCCAAAATATCCACCTACTCATAACTAAGTGGACCTCTAGATAACCTAGGAATGCAGGAGAAAATAAAAACTAAATCTACAAATGCTCACTAATGAGATCATTCCATATTAAAACCCGTAGGCATGGGCAAAGCAGTCCTCGGAGGAAAATTGAGAGCTTCAACGTGTTTTCAGAAATAAAGACTAAAAGTAAATTAACTAAGCATTTAATTCAAGAAGTTAGAAAAATAACCAAAAAAAAAGTCGTGTAAATATGAGGAAATAATTAATTACCAGAACAAACAAACAAACAGAAGCTGCCATTTCTGGTGTCACACTCTAGCTAATGGACCAACCCTTCCACTGAAAACAACTAAGAATAATGAACAGCTTTAATACTCTTATATAAAAAATTGTTGACATTATAAGGAAATACCATCCAAAACCTAAGGAAAGAGTGAACTCAGAGAGGTGAGCTGAGCCAGGGGCACCAAGCGTACTTGAACCTTAAGACATTTGACAGTCCAGGTGGCCCTACAGGGGACAGGGGACAGAAATCAAGGGCCAGGGCCCACCCGTGTTGGGAGTATAACTGGAAGCCAGTTTGGTGTTATTTGGTAAATTCGAATACAAACAATGCCCCAGGATCCAGCAACTCTACTCTTCTGTGTAAATCCTAGAGAAACTTACACACCAGGCTCTGAGCCAGAATCGGCCCTGTTCTTGCTATTTTTAGGAAGCCAAAGCTGAAACGGCCCAAATGTCCATCGACAGGAAGACAGATACAAAGCCCGCCGTTGGCACAGAAGACTCTCCCGTAGGGAAAGGAAGCAAGAACAGCGACTCGCCCGGCAGGGGCATCGCCCCACCCAGTGTGGAGCGAAAGAAGCAAGGAGGGAAAAAGCAATACATCCGATACGATATTAGGCCAGAAGCGCAAATACACGAATTAGAACAAACCTCGAGTGTCTTATCCGGGGACTCAGACATAAGCAAGGATCTTACATGGGGGAAGCCAGCCCAGTGGTCACCTCTGGGGGTGGGGACAGACGCTGAGGCCTGGAGGAGGGTGTAGGGCCCCTGGGTGCTGGGGGCGTCCTAATGATTCACTTGTCACAGCCTAAGTCCATCTCTCTGCATTTCTTTTTCATTTTTCTAACACAGAAAGAACGAAAAAGTTAAGCCGTAATTAAGAACTAGAAAATCTATCCACACACAAAGAGTGGATTTGAACATCAGAAACAAGGGTTCTCAGAAAGACCAGCAAAACAGCCAAGACGAGGTAAGTCTGGACAAGTAGAAAAGGAACGAGATTGGGAAGCTTAGAATCACAACCCACACAACCGCATCTGTGCTGTTAGTTCTGAAGACAACACAGTGTATAATTAGGGGCCAACGCGTTTTAAACATTGATCAAATGGATAGTTTTTTTTTTTTTTACAAAATTTTGAGTGTAGACTAGAGAACCGTAGAAAACCAGGATATACCAAAGCCTGCGAAACATTCGAAGAATAACCAAGCATGCCTATCCCGCCTCCCACCAGTTCAACCCAACCGTCCCTCGACGGGACGCTCTGTGCTAAACCGCTCCCGGCCATCACCGCATCCACGGGATGTCACATTGTCACGAACTCCTTTCCGTCTCGTTTGTTCTCACCCAGCTTTTACACTTTTGCGTGTCTAACCTGTCCACTCCCGTTCCGGGTGACAGAGGTGCGTGATGTTCTGACTTTCCTCCGAGCTTCGAAAGTTTGGCTGGATCACACAGATCCCGACACACCAGCTTTTCCTCAGAAGAGTCCCAGAAATCCCGCGGTCCTGCTCATGTCCCCTTTGACCCAAGAGTTGTTTGATAGACGGTTTTGTTTTTCCAGGTGGAAGGGCCTTTTTGTTTTTTTTTATTTTCTTATTAATTCCTGGTTTTATTGCATTCACTCAGTGAGGGTGGTTTGTATGACTCATATTTTTTGGAATTTATTGAGGTTTTCTTTAGGGCTTAATATAGGGCCATTTTTTGTGTGTGTGAATGCGTACAGGAAGGGAAGCTGTGCCCTCTAGTATAAGGGAGCGGAATTTAAAATACACCCGCCGAGTCGGCCTAGCCCACCCTGCTGCCCGCATCGTCTGTGTGATGAGTAAGGCAGATAGCACCAGCCGCACTAGCCGTGTGCTGCCTCCATCCAAGACAGAAGGGGAAATTGTCCTACTGTGTGTGTGTCTGTCTAGCTGTCCTATTCCAGTGTGTCTGTTTCTTTCTTCTTTTCTTTTCTGGTATTTTCTGCTGCATGCAGGTCACTTCTGCGCAATCTAATGCAGAAATACCAATAATTTTGACATCTTCATTGCGAACTGGTTTTAGCATTATAAAATATACTTTTTTTTCACTTAAGGCTTATTGGCTTGAATTCTACCTCGTCTGTTGTCAAATTGTGACACCTGCTTCCTTTCTCTTAGTAGTTGAATCCTTCCCAGTCTTTCTTTCTTTCTTTCTTTCTTTCTTTCTTTCTTT
>PVKZ01008354.1:0-16511 GCA_004027375.1 Macroglossus sobrinus
CACACACCCCCTGCTCTCACCACGCCCGGGCGGGGGCGGCCCACAGGAGGGTGGGGCCGGGCTGTCCCCAGGAGGCAGGTGAGCTGCGAGAAGGCCCCATTGGCAGGACCAGCACCCTGTGCCTGCTTCTCGCCTCCCCCCCATCCCCGTCACCGTCCCCCGCATCCCAGTTTCCTTCTTGGCTCGTGACGTGTTTCCTGTGTGTGTGGGGGGAGGCCCCCTGGGCTGCACCGGGCTGAGGTCCCCGGGGCCTGGGCAGGTGACAGAGGTGGCCGGGCGACCTGCCTGAGACTTGCCGCTGCCCGCGTTCCCGATGACGAACACCGAGTGGCGCACTTGCAGCAGCTCCTCCAGCTGCACCACCTTCAGCACGAAGCTGTCCTCCGCCTGCAGCCTTAGCTCCAGGATGCTCTGCTTGATGATCTGGGGGTGGTGGGGGGGAGGGGCGCACAGGTTGGGCCCGGGCGCCAGGACCCGGTGGTGCTGCCAGGCAGGGGAGCCTGCCGTCCCGCGGGAGGTAATGTCGGGAGCAATGGCCCTCCTCCAGGGTAGACGTGGTTACAGCTTCCGCCACGGATGCCACCGAGGCCTCCATGGCTTTGCCCGAAGGCCCTCAGTTCTTCTCGGGACGCCCCAGCGTTGACAGAGGGCTGGCCAGGGCCGGAGAGGCAGCTGGCGGCCTCGGGGTTTCCCTCGGAGCAGAGGGAGCCAGCCGCGTGTGGTGTGGCCGTCACGGGCTGGCAGACGGGGCCGCCCGCCCGCCCGCCCCAGCACTGCGCCTGCCACCGGGTGCCAGCCTGACACACGGCGGGTGTGCCGGGCCCCCGGGCTGGCTCCAGGCCCGGCCGTCCCTCCCTACCTTTTCGAAGTTCAGGTCCCGTTTGCGAGGCACATCCAAGGCCGGGAAGAGGTCGCCAATCAGCCCCATGAACACGGGCAGGTCGTCGGTCACGATCTTGGGGATGTTGAAGTCCCTCAGCGCCCTCATGAGCACCTGGTCCTCGGCCCGGCTGGGGTCGCCCCTCTTCAGGGAGCCGGCCACCACCAGCACGGACTTGATGGCCCGCAGGCCCCAGTCGTAATGGTCCTGCGGGCGGAGGGCGCGGGCGCCGGTGTGAGCGTGTCCCCCCGACGCCCAAGCAGGGCCGGGGCCGCCTGCGTTCCAGTGCCACACGCCCCGGCCCCGGGGGTCCGCGGGGACGCCCGCACACACCTGCTTGGACAGCAGCTCTTTGCACAGGGTGTAGAGCGTGATGAACTTCCTGGCCAGCAGGCGGGCGTCCAGGAAGCCCTCGGCCACCAGCATGATCTCGCAGATCAGCTCGAAGTCGGGGACCACCATAGCGCAGGGCCTGGAGGGCCAGCGGGGTCCGCCTTGGCTTCTCCCCGTCCTCACCCACGCCCTGTCTGCCTGTCCCCCGCCCAGGTGCTCTCCTCGCCTGTGCACCTCACCTGCCCCGAGCACCAGGGGTCTCGATCCCAGGGCCGGAGCTGGGGTCCAAGCCACCTCTCCTCCCTGCCCCCGTTCCCACCTCCCATCTCTCTTCCGGCCTCCACACAGGGGGCCTCCAGGCCCCAAATGCGCTCCCTGGACCCTGCGCCCCATTACCCTGCCCCAGGGGGCAGGCAGCGCCTCCAGTGGGGACCAGAAGGGCAGGACAGGGAGAACCGTCTGTGCTTCGGGGGACCCTGGCCTGCAGGTCCCGTCTACCTGGGGAGCCTTCGCTGCACTGGGTGTGCCCCCCGGCTCTTCCCCTGCCCGGCATCCTCGCCCTCTGGGCCACACACCTGTCCCCCCCGGCCCTGCCCCTGCCCGGCGTCCTCGCCCTCCGGGCCACGCACCTGAACAGGGCCTTCAGGTTCTCGGGCAGCTCCGTGCGCCCCGCGTACCCCGGGTTCATGGTGATGAAGATGCCGACGGTCGGGATGAGCCGTATCATCTCCCCCAGGAAGTTGAACGTCTTCTTCTTGGCCCGGATGGCGTCCTGGACGCACTTCACCTGGGCGGCCGGCGGCGGGGCAGGGGGGGACGCGTTAGCGCGGCAGCCGCCAGCTCGGGCCGTGTCGCAGCGAGGGGCTGTGGCGTGGGGTGGACGCGCCTGGCCTTTTACGTGTTTTAAATTGAGGCACAGTTACGGGTTCACGTGCGGCCGTTAGCATGCCAAGGAGACTCCGGGCGCCCCCTCTGCCCGGTGACCCCCGACTTGGTGACATCTGAATCTCAGGGGTCGTTAGTGCCGGCGGCGGCAGCTGCAAACCTCCAAGCCACCACGAGAGGGCACCCCAGGCTCACAGGTAACACCTCTCACAGGTTCACACTCCCGCAGGGCTCCGGGCTGTGGGGTGGGACCCCCAGACTTCTCCGCTGCCCCCCGCCCACTGTGAGGCCTCAGCCCACACTCTGTTCTAGCTGATGCTCCCCCAGTGCAGTCAACAGACACGCAGCGTCTGAATCAGGCTCTGCGTAAGGATTCGGGGGGCTGTTCCCTGCTTGTGGGGGCCAGGAACTCCGCTAGCGTGATGTGGCCAGCTCGGCCCGCAGGTCCGGGGTAACGGAAGTGGAGGGGCCGGCTGCCTGCTCTCACCCCGATCCTACAGCTGGAGAGTTTAGGTCTCTGCCGAGCATAGGCGTGGGGCGTCGGGTCAGTGGGTCTGACCCAGGCTGCACCCCGGGGTGCGGGTCTGAGCAGCCTCACCCCCTGCCCCTCCAGCGGCCTGTGTGACCGGAGGGGCTGCCCAGCCTGGCCGCCGCCCCCTCGCCTCGTGTGTGGTCCAGAGGCTCTGGCCACAGGGAGCCCCGTGCCTCCTGCCTGTCACCGTCCAGGTCCTTACTTCCAGAGGCTTTTGGACCTCAGGGGAGCCCCGCGGTTCTCAAGGTGGCAGGGGGCTCCTCCAGACATGCGGGGCGGGGCCCACAGGGGCCGGGGTGACAGGCTCGGCTGTTCCCCAAACACCAGGACACATCTCCCTCTCCTTCCCATCCCCGCCCAGCACCCTTGCCCGGTAACTCCCTCCACACCCTCCAGTGCCCAGCGCCGGGGACACCACACGAAGCCCTCTGTCCTCGTCACCCCTCGTCACCCCATGTCGCCCACCATTCCTGATCCTCACGCTTTTCCCTTCCCTCGGCCCCTCCCTCCCCTGACCCGGAGCGCGGGTCCCCGAAGGACAGGGCTGGGTGTCGCTCCTCTCCGTGCCCCTCGGTCAGGCTGAATGGACTACGGGAGCAGACGGCCCGAGCCCGCAAAGCAGCGAGACCCCGCGTCGCCCAGAGAACCCGGGGGCCCACCTGCACGGCGATCACGGACAGGACTTCCACCGAGATGCGGTTGAACTCGTCGAAGCAGCCCCAGGCGCCCGTCTGGGCCAGGCCCTTGTAGATGTTTCCGCAGGACTGGGGGGGGTGGGGCAGATGGGGACGAGGACGAGGCCCGAGCTGGTCAGCCCAGCGCCCCCAGGAGCCCCACCCAACCCTCCGGCTGCCCTCGCGGTCCCGTCACAGCTGGGGACCTTGGGAGGCTAGCCAGCGGGACAGCCCGCTCCCCAGAAGGGGTCAGAACTGCACTGGGCCGGGTGCCGGGAAGAGCCCACCCCCCTGGGGGACTTGCACCCAGACCCCCCCGGGATGGGGGTTTGCCCAGCTCCCCGAACTGGATGCTTGGAGGAGAGCGTTTGTTTAAGGAGACACACAGACAGGGCTCTCCTGGAAGGCGGGGGCGGGGGCGTCCCCGTGGCGGCTAAGTCACAGGAGGACTCCCCCACATTTGGAGCAGATCCCAGGGGAATACATAACTCTCAGGCGAGCAGCCTCAGGCCTCACTGGTGCAGGCCGTGGCCTGGACAGTCCGGAGGGGAGCCGGCCCCCTCAACCTCAGGAGGGGGCCCCTGACTGGGCTCAGACACCAGCCACGAACGGGGAGGGCAGGACCCCAGCAGGCCAGGCTCCCAACCCCTGGCGCCCACCCCCCACCCCTCCCGCCAGAAGTGCTCAGGCCTGGACCCGGAGCGTGTCCCCTCCCCTGGGGACCTGGAGGACGGACACTGTTCTGCACATGTCCGGTCACCGCTGGGACCCAGCCCACCCCCGGCTCCCCTCTCAAGCCGCCTGGACTTCTCACCCAGCAGCCCCCCGATGCCCGGCAGAGGCGCCCACTCCATCTGGAGTCCCCCCGCTGGGACAGTTTGGAAACCTGGTGGGGTGCGGCCACCCCCGTGGGCAGGGCGGGCCTCTGGGGCTTCGGCCATCCCCCCAGGAAGCCTCTCCCAGACATGCCACCTGCTCGGGGGCGCCTGGCCTCCCAGGAGGGCCAAGGCCGCCAGCAGGGGCCCAGCCGTTGGCCTGTCCGTGGGGGCCACTGGGCCTTGGTGGCTGTAGCCCCCTGGGGCGGGGGCTGCGTTGGCTCCTCCCCTCGGCCGCCTCCCCTCGGGCCTGGGTACGCACCTTGTAATCCATCTGCTCGGAGCAGTTGAAGACGTACACCATGGTGCCCAGGGCCCGGCCCAGGTCCTTGGTGGTCTCCGTCTTGCCGGTCCCCGCGGGGCCCGCGGGGGCGCCGCCCATGATCAAGTGGAGGGACTGGGTCAAGGTTATGTAGCACCTGGAAGGGGCGTCCGAGTACGTCCAGCGTCCGTCCATCACCTCTCCAGCCACACGCGCTCCGCCCGCAGGCAGGGGCGGCCCGCGGGGTGACAGAGGGCTCGGGGGACGCGGGCGCCGCTGACCCACTGCGAGCGGTGGTCCGTGTCCCCTCACGTCCACCGAGGGTCGCCCCGGGTGGAACGGGGCCCGGTGCTTTTCATCGTTAAGCAGTGCACGAGGGTCACGGGACATCGTCCCCGCTCCCTCTGCACCCCTCCACCCTCCGAGGCCACACTAGTGTCCGAGTGAGGGCACGAGAACGCGGTCCCCAGGGCTGGGCGCCTGGCAGGCAGGCAGCAGGACCGACCCTGCACATGGCCACCCCTCCCCCCACCCATGACCCCAACGCCCGGTTCTCTCAGCCTCAGCAGGACGTCTGGGGTGAGGACTCCGAGGGGTGCGGGGAGGAGCCCGTGGGGAGCATGTGACGTCCTCTGCTGAGCCGCCCGGGGACGGGCCCGGCAAGCCCCGGGCGGAGGCGGCGGCGGGGGCGGCCGGCGCGTCCTCACCTGTCGGTGAGCGGGGTGATGACCAGCCGCGGCGTGTTGCCCAGGTACTCGTAGGAGTACTGGATCTGGGCGTCACAGATGTTGGCAAAGCAGTGTCTCTTCTCCTCGTCCCAGCGGTGCCGGAGCTGGGACTGCCAGGTGAAGGCCTGCGAGCTCTCCACCTGCACCGCACGCCCGGGCCGCACTCAGAGGCCGCCCGTCCCCAGGCCCGTCCCCAGGCCCGTCCCCGGCCCTCCCGTCCTCCTCCAGGGCGGGCAGGGAGTCCCCCCGCCCCCTGGGAAGAGGCGCCGCCGGGGGCTGGAGTCCCCCGCCCCATGCTCCTGCCTTGGCCACGATCATTTTGGCCACCACGTCCCGTGCGTGCACGTCGATGGTGCAGATGGTCATGACCTTCATCCTGTCGCCGGCGCTGAGGTTCCCGATGAGCAGGGTGATGAGGGCGTTCAGCTGGCTGATCTGCGGGAGCACAGGCCCTTGGCTGGGACGCCCCGGGGTGCCTGGCCCTCACGGGGGGTGGGGTCCCCGCACCGTGTGCGTCCCCGGGAACTCACGGCCGGCGAGGGGAGCCCATCGCGCCCTTGCTCACGACAATCGAACAAACACGGAAGGAAGCTCTCGGCAGCCCCCAGCTGGGGGGCGGGTGAGCCTGGCACAGCCTCCCCTCTGTCACCCGCCCGGCACCACTCAGCCTCAAAACCAGGCAGCAGCAGAAAATCGGGTGCCAGCCACGGGGAGGACTGAGCGTTAAGTAAAAAGGGGATTTTATAGCCGTCAGACAGCTTGTATGTTTTTATATGTGAGTCGATTACATGCACACGAAACTGTTGGAATGCTATGCTGTCACATACACTTCGTGTGTATAACGTCTCATGTTATATTCGTTATATTATAAAGTCAGTATACGTTCTATACGTTACATATTATTGGAGTAATAATCACATAGGAACACGTGGACAGGGTCATATCTGGTGATGGGTGACAGGCAGCTTCTTCTTCCACTTAAACATTATCTTTAATTCCTACATTTCTCACCAGGAAACTTTTTTTAGAAAAAGGCTCGCGGTGGCACTTGATGATTTCCGGACGAGAAGTTAAAGTTCCGTCTTTGTAAAGCGGATGGACCGCGGGTGCTGCCAGGGCCTGAGGCTTCCGGCCGGCGCCCACGGTGGCCCTCCCCGCGGAGCGACCCCCGGTGCGCCTGGGGGACGGCGGGCCACGCACCTGCTTCTTGTTGTAGTCTTTGATCGCGTTCTCGTAGCCCTCCTCCAGCCGAGCGAACGCCAGGCCCACCTCCGTGGTCCACCAGATCTGCGTGCAGGTGAGCGCCACCTGGGAGCAGCAGGGCCGCCGCCCGCTCGGTGAGCCCCCGGGGGACCGCGGGGGCCCTGGACGGCGGGGGGCGGGGGGGGGACGACCCGGCCACCCCTCCCCGACGCGGCCCACCTGGGCCGGGTAGTCGAAGATCCACTGCTCCCTGGGCTTCTCCTCGTAGGTGACCACGGCCTCGGGGATCTCGTGCCGGAGCGTGGCGCACATGCGGTCCAGCACGCGGTTCAGCCACACCTCCACCTGCGGACGCAGCGCCGGCCGCGGCCGGGGGCGCGGCTCAGCCCCGGGGCCTCGCCCCGCTGCGGGGGCCCCGTCGCACGTCGCCGCTGTCAGTCACCCCGGGGGCGGGATGCCAAGGCTTTTCAGAGTGGTGACGGTGACCCCCCCCCCGTTGAGGAATGGGGCGGGGGACCCCAGAGGCACCGGGCGAAGCTTGCTGCCCCGGACAGTCACACACACACACACGCACACACACGCTTTTTCCGGGCAGAGAAGGGAGGTGGGCGCCAGGAGGAAAGACAGGGCTACACCAGAGCCCCCGGGGCACGGCTGGGGTTCGGGGACACCGGCTTGGTCCCCGTGTCCCCGGCGGGTTCTGACTAACGGAGACCCCACCGGCTGCTCGAGGGGGTCGTCCGGGGGTCGGAGCCCCACATGGGGACAAACCCGCCAACCAGCCCCATCCGTGTCCTAAAATGCAAACCCCCAACTAACGGCCAGCAGCGGAAAATCCACACAGGACGGGCGTGTGGCTTTTTCTTCTAAGCTACGAGTTCAGGCTCTTGCTGTGGTCCACGGCCGCGTCCGAGGGGCCCGTGCGGGAAGCCGACGGGAGCGCGCTGTGATGGGTGGGCCGCGGGGGGCCGCGGGGGGCCAGGCTACGGGGCCGACATCCCGCTTTCCTGAGTGAGGTTCTATTTTCCCTCCGAGTCAAACTTCGCTTGGGCTGAAGTCAACATCGGTCCGGTCGCTTGGTGTGTGTACTTGGGCCGTGGGATGTGGGGAGGGGGGTGGCAGGGACGTTTGCTGTCAGCGGGAGTCGGCCTGCCCGGCGGCCGACACGCTCGCTGGAAAGGGGCCCTCGGTGATCGGCCAGGGCGACGAGGACGACGACCCCCCCAGTCCGAGGCGTCCGGCCGAGGGCGTGTGGCCGGCTGGCGCACTCACCTGCCCCGAGAGGTCGCACTCGCGGTCGAAGTCCACGTACTCGTCCTCCTTGCTGTACATGCCCAGGCCGAACTTGAGCGGTTTCTCGTCGGCACCGAGTCTGAACTTGAGTTTGCAGAGGCTGTCGAAGAGCTTGGACAGGTGCCGGCTCACCTGAGCGGGGAGAGAACCCGGGGTTAGCTGCTTGGCGGCGGCTCTAAGCATCTTTCCCTTTGTGGGGGGTTCACGCCCCCTTCTCTGACGAATGTTCAGCAGACAAGTTTAACCAACAAAGAGAACGGTGAAAACTGCCCTCAGGCTGGACACGGGGGCCGGCCCCGGGCCCGGCTGCAGACACAGCCTCTGTTCCCAAGTCCGTCCTTCCCTTGAGGACGCCTGCCCTGCCATCGGCCTCATGGGTCACATGCTCAGACCCTAATTTCCGGGTCACCTTGGTGCATCCCACAGCTTCGTGACTGAAGGGGACCACGGTGGCCCTGCTTCCCGTCATCAGTGGGGACCAGAGTCCCTCGGGCTTCCTGAGACGGCTGGGGCCCTGCGGGGTTACTGGTGTGGATGACCTCGTGGATGTGATGAAGGGGCATCTGGGGACCCCCTCCTCACCCCCGGGTCACCCAGGCCTGGGGCCAGCACAAGCCTGCTGGACGGTGGCATCCGGGGACCCCCCTCCTCACCCCCGGGCCACCCAGGCCTGGGGCCCGCGCCAGCCTGCCGGACGGCGGGCCGCCTACCTCCACGGGGTCGTTTCCGTTGGAGAGAATGTCCAGGAGGTCGGCCGAGGAGACGAAGTAGAAGCGAGGGAAGGCCAGCCTCTTGGTCTCCAGGTACTCGGCCAAGGCCTTCTCGCACACGGCCAGGCTGCGGAGGGCGGCGGGGCTGCTGAGGCCGCCTCGGCAGGGGGTCGCTGCCGGCCCACCCTGTCCCCGCTGGGCCGACGGCCTGGGGCGCCTGGCGGCCATCCCCTGCCCCCGTCTGATTCCCCTGCCACCCCGCCGTGCTCGCTGGCTGCCAGCCCCCGACCCTGGGCGTCCTGGGGCGGGACGGGGCGTGGCCGGGGCTAAACCCGTGACCAGGTGTCTGAGGCCCTATTTCGGGTGGCCATGGGGACCCCACCTCTTTTTCAGCTCCTCCAGCTTGTTGTAGAGCCCGGGTTTGTTGGTGGCCTCCACCACGTTGGGCGTCTTCACCGCGTCTTCCATCAGGGCCTGGGGAGAGACGGGGACGCCGAGGGGTCAGGGGCCTGGTTCCCGCGCCGGCCGGCGGGGGCAGGGGCGGAGGGCTGCGGCGACCTTGAACTCCCTGTCGATGCGGTCGAAGCGCTGGCTGTCCTCGGGCAGCTGGGCGCGGATGTCCTCGGAGCCCACGAAGATGCTCTCCAGGTGGCTCCAGGTGCGCTGCACCTCGAACCAGATGGAGATGACCGCGTCCGCCATGGACAGCTTCTGCTGCCAGCTCGTCACCTCCTTCAGGAAGTGGGACAGGTACTTGGACGTCATCAGGTTCTGCAGCTGCACCTGGTTGTCCTCCAGCGTCTCCACCAGCACCTCGTCCGACTTGAGCAGCATGGTGCCCGTGCGCGGGTGCGGCTCGTGCTCGAACTCCATGGTGGACCAGGTGCTGTCCAGCGCCTTCAGAACCTTCCGGGGGGACGGGGCCGGGTCAGCGAGGCCCTGGCCCGAGGCGCTGAGCGGGGTGGGGGGGAGGCCCATGTCTCCTAGAGCGGGGACGCGCCCTGCGTCCAGGAAGCCAGCATGCTCCGGCGGCCCCACCGCTCACGATAGCCGGTGACGGGTGACGGACGGACACACTGCGCGTGGCCCAGCACGCAGCGGGCAGAGCGAGGCCCTGGCACGCGCTACGCCTGGGACGCGCCTCAGGGACACCACACGCGGCCAGAGGCCACGCGTCGTGTGGCCCACAGGTGAGGACGCCCAGAACATGCAGCACCACGGACACCGAGCGTGGGCAGGTGGCAGCTCGCAGCTGGGGCTGGCTCGGGGGAAGGGACGGGGCCGGGTGGAGCAGGGAGCAAAGGGGACGACAAAAATGCCCTAAAACGGGCTAATTCTAACGCGTGAGGGTCACACGTTTCTACGACGTGCGAAAAGCCACTGAGTTGTACCCTCTATACGGGTGAACTACGCTAGGTGACTACAACTGTTCAACAACAACAAAAAAAAGCCGAAACGCGACAGTGTGATCTCAGTTAGGAGAGGGGAGCGGGCTGAGCTGCAAACGGAGCCCTCGTCAGCCTCCCGCCCCCTTCCCTTGGCGGCCCCCAGCTGACAGGGCGGTGGCCGGGGCTCGGGTCAGGGCGCTCCCCCGGAGGGCGGGGAGCGTGGGGACCCTGACGGGCGCACTCGGCCGCGGGCAGGGGCGCAGGGCCGAACAGGGTCGTGAATCCCGAGGTGTCGCCCCCGCCGGGCCGCGGGCCGGGTACCTTCTCCATGCCGGACTCCTTCACCGCCTTGTCCACGATGTTGCGGACCTCGTCCTCGTACTTGTGCAGGTTCAGCTGCAGCAGGTCTGCCAGCGTGGTGTCCTCTGACATCTCGAACTTCACCTGCGGAGGGACACGGGGACGTTCACGCCTGGTCACCGGCCCGGTCCCTCGCGGGGACGGGGAGGGAGCGGCTGGGGGCTCCAGGCTCCCGCTCGCTGGGCCTGCTGCGGCCAGCCTCGCCTCGCCTCGCCTCCCCTCCCCTCCGGCCGCGCCCGCCTGCAGCGGGCTGGGCAGGGCTGGGCAGGGCCCCCCCCACACACACACACACTCGTGTCCGCCCGAAGCTCAGAGCACACGCTTATCTGCGGGCGGGGTCTTGGTGGACGTTAAAGATCGCGAGATGAGACCGTCCCGCGGAGCGCGGTGTGGGACCCCAAGCCAAGGGCAGCGCCCGGACAGGAGAAGGGAGAGGGGCTTGAAATGCAGGAGGTGGCTGAGTGATCGCCAGGGTGTGACCCCCAGGGTGTGACCGACCACCAGGTAGAGCCGGTGGCCGGTGGGGCACACACGGGCCGGGTGGTCGGGAGGAGGCGTGGTCTCCGCAGTGCTGGACTCCAGGCCACACTGCTCTCGCTTTTCTGCCCCTGCTCCCGCTGGCGGTGACTGTCCTCTCTGAACAGGTAGAATCCTGGCACCATACACAGCCCTGTGATCTCATGGGCACTTTCCTCGCTTTCCTGGGGGCAGAGACCCCGTCCCCCCTCTTGTCCTCACGTCCCCGGGCACCTGCGTGGCGTCTCTGCCCAGGGGCTGCTGGATATGGCTCTGTTCAGTGTTTGCTGACAGCGTCCCCAGTTGTCCTTCACGGGTGTCAAGGCCGGAACCCCCACCCCACCACCAGGGCCACATCCCTGGGAAAATCCAGGCACTCGGAGTCTGTGCTTCTGGGGTGCACGGGGGACCCGGGGAGCTGTTCACCTCCCCAGATCTCCCGAGCCCCGTGGACATTCGGCCTACGACCAGAGCTGCCTACACATCTTGCGGGATTCAGCTTTCGGTTAAAAATTCAGAATTTCCAGAGGGCGACAGCGGAGCGTTCGACCCAGCTCAGGGTGGCCCCGAGTGCCGAGCGCCGTCACTGCCCAGGTCACCCGCGCAGGGAGCCGGCTCTGCCCGCACGGGGCCCTGGCAGCACCGGGCCGCCCTCCCCCCGCGCCCGGGGGCGCCCGCGGTACCTGGGTGGCCTGCATGAGCTGCTGCCAGTGGCGGCCGCGGATGGCGGGGTTCTGCAGCTCGCTCACGGCTCGCAGCGACGTGATCATGTTCTTCACCGTGTTGTCCAGCCCCACGAAGGCGTCCCAGGCCTTCATCTCCTTGTCCAGGGACCTCACGTCCTTGGCGAACTTCTTGCAGTCGATGTCCATCTGCTCCACGTTGATGTCCTTCCACTTGGTGGTCTTCCAGTCGTCAATGCTGGTGTTCACCTGCGGGGGGGGCGGGGCGGGGAGCACTCGCCGTCCGTCCGCGCCCGCCGGGGAGACCCGGGGGCACGCCTTCTGCCCCCGGCCCCCTGCTGCCGCTGCCCTCGGGGAGCAGCTGCCCGGGAGGGCCGCTGAGAACGCACGACTGCCGAGTTTGGGGAAGGGGATGGGTGTGAGAACACCATCCCGTTGTAAAGATACAACTCAAAAGCTGGCGGTTAAAACACGTTTCGGCAAAGCCCCGAGGTGGGTGGGCCTGGTCACCGCTGCTTCCTGGTGCAGCCACGGACCTTGGCCAGGGAAAGGTGAGTGGCGCCTGGCACTCCGGGGGGGGGGGCAGTGACGGGGTGGGGGTGGGGGCTTTGATCGCCCGTGGGGCTCAGGGTTCTCTCCGCCCCGGCGGCCGTGTGCTGTCTAACGTGTTCTGACACGCAGCCCGCTCACTGAACAACAACGCGGCCAGCCGACGGGACCTAACGGCCACGTACGGAACGTTGCTCCCAGCAAAAGCGGGACGAGGGGCCGTCAAGCTACCGACGGGAGGAGCCGCCTGCCAACCCTGGACCTGACGGGGGCCGGCTTCTGGGCATAAACCTCAGAAGTCAAGAGTTGTTTTTTTCTTTGTTTTGTTTTGAAGTCCACTGAGAAAACGGACCACAGGCGTGAACGGCTTAAGGAGGAGGACGCACACGCTATCAGACGCGCTCACGGACAGATGCTCGCCGTCGCCATCAGCAGGAAGCGTGCCCCAAAACCACAGCGCCTTTTTTTTTTTCTTATAAATGGATTGGCGGGTATTCCTTATTTTTAAAAATACTTTACGAGAGAGAGGCGAGACGTGAGGGAGCGTGAGACCCCATCCCTCCGGGCGCAGGGCAGAGGAGAAAGAGACGCTTTAGCAGCGCCCCACCCTGGGGCCATGCGGGGAGATACTGGGGGACCCCGCCCTGCCCCGCCCACCCCACTGGGGGGCGCCGTGCCGCTCACCAGGACGATCATGTCCCAGAGCTCCTTCAGCAGCTGCACCTCCTTGCGGCAGGCTTTGAGCTGCTTGTAGTCGGGGACGGTGACCTCAAACAGGCTCCCGGACTTGCACAGCGCCTCCATGCTGCTCTCCATGGCCGCGATGCTCTTCTGTTGCTGGGGGGGCGGGAGGGCGAGGGGGGCGGTGGGGGGACCACAGCCTCCCCTCCCACCCCCGCCCGGCACAGACGCCCCCGGCTTCCCGCCTGACGGGGAGGGGGCTCATCTGTGCGCACGCGGGCCTGCGGACCGACCTTCCACGAGCGAGCCAACCCTGCTCTTGAGAGTTCTGGTTTCCCAGAGTCCCCCTCTCCCACGTATCTTATTAAAAGCGTGATGAGCAACGTCCGAGAGCTTGGGAAATAGGGAAAATGTGGACCAGCGAAGAGGAGGGGGAAAGAGTGTCGTCCCCCACCGCACGACCGAGCGTGGGCCGCCGCTGTGGGCGCCTCCCTGTCGAGCGTGTGTGCGTTTCGTGGACACGAGGGTGGGCGCCCCGGTGTATGCGCACAGACTCTAAATGGGGCCCCCTCTGCAGAGCTCTGCAAAGGGGCCAGCCTGGGGCTCCCCACCACCACGGGCAAGCACCCTGGGGGCTGAAGGAGAGACTGGGCAGGGTCACATGGGGGCCTGGGGCACGGGACATTAGAAATGGCCGTGAGGAGAGGGTGGGGGTCTCAGCCTCGGGAGGAGAGGACGTGCTGGGGCGCCCCGTGCTCACGCCTGTGGCACTGTGGGTGGGGGGAGGGGCGGGTGGGTACTGTGCTCTGTGCAGAGGCAGTGGGGGTGCCCGCCAGGCCCCGAACGCGTCCCCAGGGTGCTGCTGCAGACCGCACGGTGGGAAGAAGGTGGTGAGGGGCAGGGGCAGTGGGTGGTGCCGGGCCTGGGGATGGGAAGCTGCTGAGCGGGACGGGGCTGGGGACCGAGGACAGGGAGCAGGTGGGGGTCCAGGGGGGGTCTGTGGGGTGTCCGGATGGGTGTGCGCTGTGGGGCCCAGGGGAGGCCCCACAAGACTCGCAAGAATGACAGCCGGAGCAAAGGCGAGGAAGCGACGGGGTCCCCGCGTGCCCGCCCGCCTCCCCGGTGGGCACGGATACCTTGTTCAGGGACCTGTAGGGGTCGGGGTCGTTGAAGGAGAAGGGGGCTTCCTGCCGGAACTTCTCCCGGAACTCGTGCTGCTTGAGCTGCGGGAGGGCCAGGCGGGGGTGGGCACCGTCTGTCCCCTGCCTGGCCCCCGGCCCGTCATCCCCCCGCCGCCCCGCCCCTCGCCTCGCCCCGCCCCCTCGCCCCGCCCTCCCCTGCCGCAGCACCTCGAACTGCTGGCACTTCCGCCTCAGGATGTTGACCTCGTTGGCCTGCAGGGGCGCCACGTTCTGCTTCACCTGGATGGCCAGCTTCTTGGTGTTCGTCCAGTGTTCCGGCAGCTCCTGCCGCAGGCAAGGCCAAGGCCGTCGTCCCCTTGGTGGGTCTTTGCAAACTTCCCCACGTGAAACAATTACAGACCCGCGGGGAGCTGCAGCTGCAGCCCCGACCGTCCTATGTGCCTCTCCGGGGGAGGGGGGGTGACGTCGAGACGGCCACGGTCCGGTGGCCATGCCGGCGGCCAGCATCGGCCTGTTTCTGTTAACCGGGCAGCCTAAGTCCATTTGTGCACATGTGTGTGCATGTCTGCGTGTGGGCACATGTGTGCACTGAGCTGTGTGTGTGCATGTGCATGTGTGCAAGTGTGCGCGTGTGCATGTGTGCACATGTCTGTGTGGGCACATGTATGCACTGTGCTGCGTGTGTCTGCATGCACGCACATGTGCATGTGTGTACACGTGCATCTGCGTGGGGCACACATGAGCATATGTGTGTGCATGTGTGTGCGTGTGTGCATGTGTGCGTACGTGCACGTGTGTGCATGTGTGCGCATGTCTGCGTGTGGGCACATGTGTGCACTGTGCTGTGTGTGTCTGCATGCATGCACATGTGCATGTGTGTACACGTGCATCTGCGTGGGGCACACATGAGCATACGTGTGTGCGTGTGTGCACGTGTGTGCATGTGTGAGTATGTTCGATTTCATCCCTTGTACTGATTCCTGTAGCCGCTGCCACGACCCCCACACAGCGCTGTGCGTCACCCTGAAGGCGCTGCTTGTGTCACCTCTGTGCCCACGCCTATGCCACCCTGTCCCTCAGCAGGCACCACCCCCTGCTCTCCATTCCCCAAATTTTGCCACTTCAAGAATGGCTTCAACAATCAGAGGAATCTCTGTGTTTTCCAAGTTCTCCATATTCGGGAATATATTGTACTTACAATCAGAAAGTATTTTAAAGGAAAAAAATCCCAGCCCACGGATTCTCCGCCCACAAATGGGCGTGGTTTCGCGTTCTTCCGGGAGTAACTAACCGGTTCTCTCCGCGGTGGCGCCTCACACGCCATCGCGTGGCCCCTGCATGGGCCGGAGCCCTGGGGGCTGACCACACACACGTCAGACCCCGTTTCTCAGCTGGGCCGCGTGAGCCCTCGTTTGTGGTCCAAACACGACCAACAGCTGGAGTCGCCCCAGCCGCCCACACGGCAGGATCCAGGAGGGGACCCACACTCCAGGCAGTGGCTTTGGGCCCCCCACCTCCTACTCCCTACCCCCAACCCAGCGCTTTGATTCTGGCAGCTGACTGTTTCCAGATAAAGTGCAAACTGCGGGCCAAAGGCAGCTTCAAGCCCTGCTCCCTCGAGGAGACAGGAGCTGGCTGGGGCCTTCTGGGCCGGGAATTCCCAGAGCAGCGGCCCCACTGCCCTTTGGGGGTGGGGGTGACCCCTCTCTCGTCCACTGCCGTGGCCCCGAATCGCCCCGGGGACAGAGCATGGCGCCAGGCGCCCTAGTCACCTAGTCACCTCCCCTCCCCTCCCCCACCACTGGGACCGGACACGTGCCCGGCCCCGCCCACCCACCTGCAGCTTCACGTGCGTCTCCTCCGGCATCTCCTCCCCGTAGGTCTTGAGCAGCTCGATAGTTTGCTTCAGCGGCTCAAACATGGTGTCGGTGGCCACCTGCCTCTCCTTGACCTTCATCAGATGCCCCATCACCTCCACGAGGCCGTCGTAATCCCCCTCCTTGAGGGTCTTCTTCAGGCCCGTCCTGGCGACTTGCATGAAGGTTTCCAGGTCGTCGAGGCTGAGGGACAAGAGGGCAGCCTGTGAAGGGCTGCGGCCGGCAGAGGCCGCGGGCTGGGGGGCGGGCCCGCCGGGGGAGGAGGAGCTCATGACCCCGCCTGCACGTCACCCCACGCCTCGCCACGTTGGGTCCCTTCACACCGATCGGCAAGGCCCAGGGTGAGGCCACAGCCCAGAGAGGCCTGACATGTGACGATTACACTCTGTCACAGCCCTGACTGCCTCCCGCAAGCCGCAGTCACCGGTCCACTCGTCACATGTCAGGCCTCCCTGCCAGGCTCTCGGCCCCTAACCAGACAGCATGAGCTCCTGGTGAGCTCCCTCCTGCCAGGCGCCCCCTTCTGCTGGGACCGCGGGCCTCCGAGCCTGCCCATCCCCCGCACGCCTGCCCTGGGGGAGGTGCCCGGCGTCTGCGGGCGGCCCCGGGGCGTGGCCCCACCTGCTGACCACGTGGTTGCTCAGGTGGCGTTTGAACATGAAGCTCCAGCGCTTGATGGTGCTGAGCAGGGCCTGCTTGAAGGGCCGGCAGTCGCACTGCAGCCAGCCGCTGAACACCTTGGTGTTCTCGCACTTGGACACCTCCTCGTACAGCCGCTCGTAGGAGTCGATCTGCCGAGAGCGCAGCCTCCGCTCAGCCCCGCGGGGACGGGCGAACCGCACGGGGCAGAGGCGCGCACCGCGCCTGGGGAACGTGCGCCCCGCTCCCGCCCCCCGGGGCTCCCCGCGGCCTGGCTCAGGGCAGTCCGTCTGCGGGAATG
>PVKZ01008355.1:0-16526 GCA_004027375.1 Macroglossus sobrinus
ACTGCGCAGGCACGGGCGGCTGCTGTCTGCGAGAGCCCGGCCCGCCATGTGCGTGCCAGTGACACCCTTCCCAGTGGCCACAGCCGTGAGCGGGCCTGCCAGAGCAGGAGCCACAGGCGGGAACTTCCCCGAGGGGACGGCCCCCCGCGAGACTGGCGACGGGCCTTCCGTCGGCACCGGCTGGAAAGACGCCCGTGGCAGTGGCTCATGGCTCTGCGGAGACCTGGCCCTTCCTTTGCCGATCTGTGTGGCCTCCTGGGGCTGCGATCGCGCCGTGTGGGGACCAAGCACTGTCCCTCCCCAGTGAGGGCGGCCGGTCTCATTCACCTGTCCCCATTCACCCTTGGCCTTGACCAGGGCTGCGAGACCGTGAGCTGTCAGAGGCGTTAGGACCCCCGTCACTCAGCGAAGGTGACGCGGTCCCCAGTGACCGCCACACGCGGAGTCGACAGAGCCATCGTCCTGCTGGGGCAGACGCGTCTCAGGAGGCCGGGGGCACACACGGAGAATGCCTGACGCGGGGAGCCGGGTGGAGCGGCGTCTCGGGGGGAGCCGTGTCAGCCCGGCACCGAGGCCGGGCGGTGTTTAAAGCTAACGAGAGATGCCGGCTCCTTGTCACGTCCTCCCTAAGACTAGAGCAGCCGAGTGGCGGCCACACGCTCGCGTCTAGAAGAAACATTGAGCGTCGAAAACACTTAGCTGCTGGGGCTCGAGGCCGAGTGGAAGTGTCACCAGCCCTGTGATTATGTCTGAGCTCGGACACCGCGGTCAGAGACCAGTGTCCCTGCCTTACATCCCTGCTCATCTAGGAAGCCCGTGTCACAACGTGTGTTTGTGCTGCGGTATTTTTCTTGTACGTAAGTCCAGACCCAGTCACTGTAGCTGTAAACGGAACTGGAAACGGGGACGCGGCTCAGTGAACACCCGGCCCCACCCTCATCTTACAGACGGGAAGCGGGGAGCTCTGCGCCCATGGGTGGTCTGCACCCACCGGTGGCGGCCGTGACACTGGGTCCAGGGACCGCCACTCCTCTCCTGAGCCAGCGGGGGCCGGGGCGTGGCTGCCCGGGCATCGGAAGGCACTGGGCGTTCACCGCTGTCATTTGGGGGTGACATTCCAGCGCTGCATGTGGGTTAAACAGCCGCCTGAACTCTGAGCCCTGAGACCACCCTCCGCCCCGTCAGCCGGCTGCCGCGGTGGCTGCGGCAGGCTCCCGACCCTGGGGCCGTGAGCCCAGGCCCCACTGGGGACCCGGCACCCCAACTGGCAGCCAGTTTACTCTCTTTGGCGGGAAAGGGCCGCGTGCGTCATTTGCATTTTGCAGGTGGCAAGAGGGGGCACGCAGGAACCCCCCCAGAGACCACATGGGGTGCCTGCTCCGCCTGCCTTCTCTGCGCCCCCCCCACCCCTGCCGCAGCGTGACGGCCCCGCTCCTTGCTACGCCTCCAGGTTTCGGATGAGGCAGGCGAACGTCGTGGGCGCCAGCCCCCCCAGCCAGCCGTCCCGCGTCATCCAGACGCTGCAGGCGCCGCCCGACGTCGCCCCGACCAGCGTGGCCGTGAGAACCGCCAGCGAGACCAGCCTGCGGCTGCGCTGGGTGGTGAGTGGGGGCGGGAGGGGCTGCGGGGCCCAGGGCGCGCGCGCACCCACAGCCCGGTCCGGTCCAGATGACTCTCGTCGTCAAGCCAAACAATATTGCGTTTCACAGTTGGCGTTGGGTGTCAGGCCAGCCCAGGCCACCGTATTAATTAGTGGTGTCACTCACGGCTTCTTGGGGGGCGGGGGAAGTGGGGGAGAGCCGGGGTGCTGCGGGCCGGGCCCCTAAGTCCTTGAGCTAGGTCAACATGGAGCCAACACTCAGGATTCGGAAGAGACCCAGCTTAATATTTAATCAGAACATGTCCCCACAAAATTAAGCCAAACGTATTAAAAGAAAATTACGTCCAGCCGGATTTACTGAGAGGATTTCATTTAATTCACGGAAGAAGAGTTCTGGGGAAGTTTTAGAGAAGGTTCCCGGGGACGTCCCCCAGGGCTGTTCCCCACGCAGCCGGCCTGGGAGATGCGCCTGCGCGTGGACCGCGCCCCGGGCGGCAGCTCCGCGGCTCAGCGCCCCGCGGCGGCGGCTCGTTGCAGCCCCTGCCCGACTCCCAGTACAACGGGAACCCCGAGTCGGTGGGCTACCGGGTGAAGTACTGGCGGCCCGACCTGCAGTCGCCCGCGCTGGCCCACGTGGTCCACGGCCGGCTGGAGCGGGAGTGCGCCATCGAGGAGCTGGAGGAGTGGACGGAGTACGAGCTGCAGCTGCAGGCCTTCAACGCCGCGGGCGCCGGGCCCTGGAGCGAGGCGGTGCGCGGGCGCACGCGGGAGTCAGGTGAGCCGGGCCCCGCCTCCCCGGGCCGGGCCACGCCCCTGCCCCGCTTCTCTGGGCGCAGGTTCCTCACTGCAGGGGACAGACAGGCCCCGCCTCCAGGCCAGGCCCCGCCCCGGCCACGCCTCCCAGGGCAGGCAAGGCCACGCCCCCAGACAGGCCACGCCCCTGCCCCGCCTCTCTGGGCGCAGGTTCCTCACTGCAGGGGAGTGAGACAGGCCCCGCCTCCCAGGCCAGGCCCCCGCCCCGGCCACGCCTCCCTTGGACAGGCCACGCCCATGCCCCGCCTCCCAGGGCAGGCAAGGCCACGCCCCCAGACAGGCCACGCCCCTGCCCCGCTTCTCTGGGCGCAGGTTCCTCACTGCAGGGGACTGAGACAGGCCCCGCCTCCCAGGCCAGGCCCCGCCCCGGCCACGCCTCCCTTGGACAGGCCCCGCCTTCCCGGGACCGGTCACGCCCAGGCCCCGCCTCTCTGGGCAAAGGCACTGCCCTGGAGTCAGGTGACCCAGGCCCCGCCCCAGCCCCACCCCTCTGGGCAGCCTCCTTACTACAGGGGAGTCAGGTGAGACGAGCCCCCTGCCACCCTGGGTCTCGGGCCCTCACTGCCCGCCCCCTCGCGTCTGTGTGGCCCGGTCCGGGCCCAGTAATCAGGCCAAGTCCCCGGTGATGGCGGCCACGCTTGGCTGCAGCCCCTGCCGCTAACCTGAGGTCTGCAGAGAATTCCACCCGGCTGGACTCGGTCACTGTTCAGTTAGCGGTAACTTCCGCCGTCGGTGATGAACCGCAGGCGTGGTAGACTCTGAAGCTTGATGCCACTTCCGGGAGTCCCTTGGCTTCTGGCGGCACAGTCCAGTCTCCCCGTGGCTCTCTCCCTGTGCGTCTTCTCTCCACGCGCCTTCTTATGAGGCCCCCATTGTGTTGGGGACGGCCCACCCTCCTCCGCTGTTGCCTCATCTTAACTGGTTACTTCTGCAACGACCTTGTTCCTACGTAAGGTCCCACTCTGAGGCCTTGGGGGTTAGGACACCAACATTCAAATTTGAGGGGGACACAGTTCAACCCATAACAAAGACCGTTGGCACAGAACACACAGGCATCAGATGTTGGGCAGCTTCCCCGGGTCACACCACTCGGGGTTCCCGCGGAGCCTGGGCTCAGGCCCTGGGTAAGCCTCCAGAGGCGGGGCAGGTCACACCGTTCACAGCGCAAACCTCCCACGGGGCTGTCCCCAGGCGCCGTGGGCAGGAGCGGGGCCCTGGCACAGGTGACATGCGCCCGAAGCGCCGTGACATGAGCACGAAGCGGTTCTGTTCTCCCCCTCCCGGCCCCGAGGTGCTGCAGGGCGGTGGCACCTGCAGGCCGCCCAGGGGGCTGCTCTGCGCTCCGTGGTGCCTGCCGGGGAAAGGACACCGCTGGCTCTGCCAGGGACGTGCGCGTCCGTCTCCTCTGGTCCAAACGGTGTGAGGTTTAAACGGGTCCACGAGAAAATCAGAGATGCAGACAGATCATCCAGAAGATGAAGTCCTTGCTCCCAAAGTCTGGCTGCTGTCTTTGCACCCGTTAGAGCCGAACCACTGCACACGGATGAAGACGAGTCAGTGCGGTGACCTCTGTAAGCAGAGAGGATACACGCATTACCTGCGTGCACGCGAGTCGGACCGCACAGCGTGCGTCCTGGGCCCAGCGCGCCACATGACGGCGTCTCATTCATGTGCCACGTAGGCGACCTTCTCCGTCTGGAGCTGGGTGAATGCCGCCTGCCCAGCTGGGAGAGTGTGGGGATTAAATGCGACACGGATCTGAAGCCACACAGTGCAGGGACGCGCCGGGGGCAGCTGGCAGTGGCTCCACCTGCCACTGATGACATCACCTCTCCAGCCCCACTGTCCCCCTCAGAGACCAGCACGCTTAGGGGTACCTATGGGTGGGCCGCTGTCTGCGGGAGGCTTCCCCATTGAAAAGTCTGCAGTCCCCACAACTGACTGTAGGAACAGACAGAATGTACTTTCTTGCTGGGTGGACTCAGATAAAACTGAGCTCTTAAATACCCGGGATTTAGGGAATTTGTTGCTAATATTAAAGAGATTTACATTTCTGTTATACCCCGGAGGTTTAATCCGACCGCTAGGAAACGCTCAGAAGATATCGCTGTTTTAAGGACAACTTCATTATTTGGGTAAAAATTGTCCGTTTATTTATAGAAGCCTTTAGACTTTGGGTGCCAACCTGTTTAACTCATTCTTTGCAGTCCCTTCCGCCGCCCCTGAAAACGTGTCGGCCGTGGCTGTCAGCTCGACCCAGATCTTACTGACCTGGGCTTCGGTACCCGAGCAGGACCAGAACGGGCTCATACTGGGCTACAAGGTACGTGTCACGGGGACGTCCCTTAGCTTCAGACCTGAAGGTGCCCGCGCACGCCACGCCCCCAGGCCAGCGAGCTCTTGTCTTCTCCGGGGGACAGCAGCGGCCTGTCTGTGGCATGAGCTGTCTCATCTGAGCCCCAGTACGGTCTGGGGTTAGGCACTGGTGTGACCCCTCCGCGAATGTTAAACTAGGGCACAAGTAGTAGCAGGTCCTCCGCCCGGAGCCTGTGTCCCCCCAGGGAAGACACCATCCTGGCATCGTCGTGGGGAGGCAGCCACTCGGCCGCCGGGCCTGGGCGGGACCCTGCCGCCCTCCCACCTGGTGCCAGCGCCCGTCGCACCTGCCCAGGTGCCCGAGTGAGGGAAGTAGGTCCGGCGGGTGCCCTGCGCGCCCTGCAGCCCGGGGGCGCGCCCCGCCCGGGCCCCGCACCCCTCACCGCGCCCCTGTGTCAATGCTTCAGATTCTGTTCCGGGCCCAGGACGCGGACGCCGAGCCCCAGAGCCACGTGGTGCGCGGGAACCTGTCGCAGTCGGCGCTGCTGGCGGGGCTGCGCAAGTTCGTGCTGTACGAGCTGCAGGTGCTGGCGTTCACGCGCATCGGCGCCGGCGTGCCCAGCGCGCCGCCCGTGCTGGAGCGCACCAAGGACGACGGTGCGTGCCGCCCCGAGCCCCCCTCGTCTGTTTTTCCCACGCTTCAGCCGCCCTGCAGTAAAATGTGGCACCGTCACCTCATCTCGGTGTCGGCTGTCCCGGGCCCACCGCCCCTGGCCGGGGTCAGTCACTTATCAGGTTCCAGCAGGAAGTTCTGACAGTGGCCACACACACTCGCTCGCCCGTCCACTTACGTAAACATGTGTGACCAGGCCTGTGACCCCATCGGTAGATGGTGGCACGATACAGACTGTTTTAGTTGCTGATGCACCGAGCCACACAGGAGTATTGCTATGTGCGTTTGTCCACGTCACTCAATCACATAGGACAGTGCATTGATTATAAACACGCTTCGTCGATAATTACGACCTTCATGTAGAGTTTGGGGCTGGGGGTGGTGTTGGGCTTTAGGCCCTTTTACTTGCCTGATACCTGCTTTGTGATATCAAGTCCAGAAAAGAAATGACTGGCGAAAAATTTTTTCATTAAAGTGATTGGGGAAACGTTGGTTAATCACACTATCTCATTTTGGGGGGCACCAGATTATAACTCAGCATCTGTGCACGCTGTCGCATGCTCACCACCCAAAGTCTAGCTCCCTTCCCCTGCCATGTCCTTGACCCCTTCACCCACTTCCCCCGCCCCCGCCCCTCCCCCCGACTCTCACCCGACGGGTGCTCTGCTAGCCTCCTGCACCTGCTAGTCACGTGACTCCCCGCTGGGTCGAAAACAAGTGTTTCCTCAAATTCAGTATTGCTCCTTATTTAGATTTCAAGTCATTTGCCCTGAAACTTAGAGTGTTTTACCCACGGAGGGTGTCATCCACGGTGGTGGCCGTGCTCGGCCAGCCTGCGGAGCCCCGCGTGGCCTTGTCACACAGCAACAACCTCGCGAGGGCACCCCGATCACGTGATTCTCCCCCCGCAGCCCCAGGCCCGCCCGTGCGGCTGGTGTTCCCGGAAGTGAGGCTCTCGTCCGTGCGCATCGTGTGGCAGCCCCCCGAGGAGCCCAACGGCGTCATCCTGGGTAAGGGGCCGCGGTGACCGGGAGTCACGGGTAAGGGGGCCGCGGAGAAGCAGCCGTCGGGAGCGACCGTCTCTCAAATGTCTGCGAGGTGCAGAGGCGTCCTGCCCACAGTGGCCCCGCGTCCTCTGAACGGAGCGGGCGGGCCCCACCGCGTTGTGAGCTGGGCGCCCCGGCTTTGGGCAGGTGGAGACCCCGCTGCATTCACGCGCGGACCCGGGTGACCCGCCACGGCTGGGCCTCCCCCGGCTCCAAAGCGCCCGGATGCCGTGACCCGTCCTGGGAGAGCAGCGGGGGCCCTCGCGGGCGAGGCGGGCCCGGGCTCGGCTCCCGAGCCCCCGGCTGCATCCTTTTCTGTGGCAGGGCTGGCACCTCCTGCCTTGGAGAAGTCACCGCGCGAATCGCGTGCCTTGGGTCCCAGGGAAAGTGTTCGCTCTTAATTTTTCATTCGGAAGAGAAGCTCCGATAATGATGATGAAAAGCCTTAATTTTTCCTACTTCCCTAAAGGCAACGACTTTTGTTTTTCAAAGATCATCCGTCCCTTTATCGCGTGCCCCTCGCCATGATAAATTAAGAGGCTTCTCTGTGCGGGGCATCGTGCGGACGGCGGGGGGTAAGCAGTGGGCGGGATGCGCCGCCGCCGTCACAGGGAGCCGCCGGAGAGGCCTCTGCACGTGTGCGTGTTCCAGACGGTCCCGCTGGGACGTGGCCGCGTCTCTGTGTCCCTGCCCAGCGCACCGCACCGTGGTGTCGCACCCCTCCCTGCTCGCTGGGACGGGGCTCGTGCTGATGGGACAGGGGGAGACCCGGAAGGAGAGGCGGGTCCAGCCGGGTTATGGGCTGCGCCTCGGCTGCAGCGAGAGGTTCCGATTTCGCTCTGTCGTCCCCGGGGGTTGTTGACGACCACAGAAACCCCGGAGAGAGGGGCGTCTGGAATGCCGAAAGGCGGAGCGATCCGGCCACGGCAGACCGACGCTGAGCGCGAGACGCCGCGTCTGCCGATACCGCAGACGACTCCCCGGCCGAGCCCCCTTTGTCGCAGGGCCGGGAGGTGGCAGCCGTGACGAGTGTTGTCTGGGTGACCCGCCGCCGGTGGTGTCACAGCTCGCACACCAGACTGCAGGTGCCACGAGAAAGATGGGAAACCAGTGTCTAAAGATTCGGACTGGAGTCCACGGGACGGGGAGGAGCACGAGCTTCTGCGAGACTCGCTCTGCACCGAGACCGGAGTCGCCGTCCCCGCACGGGCAGCCGGCCTCCGCATGCGCACACACACACGCGCACACACACGCGCTGCCGCTCCGGGCTCTGATCCGTGTCAAAGCATGCTCGTGCATTTCCAGGATTGATTAACAGCTCCAAACACCGGCTGGTGCCCAGAGAAAAACACTTGCTTATTTGCGTAAATATTTACTTTGGAGAGCTTTTCGCGTTTAGCGCTGTCCTCTGGGGGTGCGGCGGGAGCCCCCTCCCACGGGTACAGCCAGCCCTCCCCGCTCCCTCCCTCCCTCGCTCGCCAGCGACTCCCTCCCATGCTGTTAAGCCGCAGTGAGCCAAGCCTGTGCTTTTGGAACACACACCGGTGCCCGCCAGAGTGTCCACCTGCACCTGCCCGCAGGCGCTGGCATCTGCCCCCGCTACCACAGCAGGCTGCGGGGGGCCCTGCCGGGAGGAGGGGTCCTCTGCGTGAGCCTTCCCCCACCCCCGTTTGCAGATGCAGGTTTGATCCACCTTTGCATCTTCTGCTCCCCGCCCTCCGACGGATAAGCCGTAAACCCAGCAAGCTCTCGGCGTCTGGCCTGGGCCGACGCGGGCCTCCTGGCTGCCGTGGGTTCTCCAAACAAGTGGGTGCTGGCCGGGCTGTCCCCCCGCACGTCAGGCAGCACCGTGCTGCCGGCCTGGGCTGCGGAGACCTGGGCACCAGGGCCCCGGTGACGTGTCACGGGCAGGCGACCCTCTGACCCACGTGCCCAGGAAGCACCCAATCCATAAAGGGCAGCAGCCACCCGTGACGTCTGCTCGGCTCCCCCGAGGGGCGCTGGCTGTCAGGCTGAGCTGAGGGCCCCCGCCCCCCGAAAAAAAGCTGGAGTCCCGTCTTCTCAGCGTCTCTCCCCGCTTGCACCTCTCACGGAGCGGGGTTCTGGAACTTGCCGTGCGCCTGCAGCCGCACGCTGTCTCAACGGGGTGCACAGTTGTCCGAGATGAGTGTTAATCTGATGACAGGAGCTGTGCTCCCAGCGGGGGCCAGCGGTGAGAGGCTGGACTGTGAGTGCTCCTGTCCCCGGGGAAGCAGGAGGGGCTGGGGGGACGCACGCCGCCCCACGCGTAGCCCGCCCTGCGCCCGCTCGTGGGGCGCAGGCTCACGCCCCGCCCGGCATCGGGCACCCCAGGATGGCCACGGCCAGGGCCTGGGTGAGGCCCCGAGGCCCCGGCGTGAGATTCAGCGGAGGGGGTGACACAGAGGCCTCCGGGACGCCAGGCAGAGTGGGGGGGGCTGCCTGGGCGGGGCCTGCTCACTGTTATCCTTTCACTATAACGCGACACCCCAGGGCACCCCTGCACTGAGTGCTCTGCCTGCGCCAGGCGCCGTGGACCCCACCCACGGGCCAGCCGCAGCCCTCGTGGGGACGCGTCCCCGTCGTCCCCAGATCTGGCAGGTTCCGAGAGGGCGCAGTGACACAGCAGGGCCTCGGCCGAGCCTGGACTGCGACCGGGGTGTTCCTGGGGAGCACTGGGGGGGGGCGGGACGGGGCGCGGAACCATGCCAGGGAGCCAGGCGTCTGCGGCAGGAGGGGCGATGGCAGGGAGGGCCTGCGGGGCTGGCACTGTCGAGACCTTCCCAGGAGGGGCCCTGCCCTCGGCCCAGGTGGGGGCCGGCTGGTGGCGGGAGGGGTGGGGGTGGAGGAGGTGCAGGCAGCGCGGTCGCCCCCTCGGCGTGCGGGCAGCCACGGGAGGGTGGGCCGCTGTCACAGCACGCTACCGTGGAGCGTGAGGGGGACACGGTGGCGGGGGCCGCGCGCCCGGAGCCTCAGCCGTCGCGGCGGGGGGCGGGGCACTCCCTGGGGGCCGGGGCTGGAAGGCGTGACCAACCGCGGCCCTCCTGTCCCCTCCCACAGGGTACCAGGTGGCCTACCGCCTGGCCAGCAGCAGCCCCAACACATTCACCACGGTGGAGGTCGGCGCCACCGTCCGGCAGTTCACGGCCACCCAGCTGGCCCCGGAGTCCGCGTACGTCTTCAGGCTATCCGCCAAGACGCGGCAGGGCTGGGGGGCGCCGCTGGAGGCCACTGTCATTACCACCGAGAAGAGAGGTGAGACCCCGAGGCCTGTGGGCTGGGCGGGGGGCCGTGGCCGTGGCGGCAGGAGGCTGGTCAGGCCCGCGTAGCCTGCACGGAGGGGGCTGTGGCCCGGGGCGCTTGCTCGCCATCCAGCCGTCCCTGGAGCGGGCACGTTCCCGGCGGGCCTGCACTGCCCCACATGCCGCCCACGCCTGCCCCTCGGACAGACGGGGCTGGCTGGGTGCGGACTGACGCGGCTCCGGGCCGTGTCCCGGCCCAGGGACACGGCTGTCATGCCGGAGGGCCCTGTGCACCTCGCACCCCCTCTTCCTCTCTCCCAGATCCGTCCTGCCCCAGCTCTGTTCCCCCTCGCAGCAGCCCTGCGGACCATGTCCCCAGCATTTGGTGGCTCCCACGGTGTCAGCCCTCCCACCGGCAGGTTTCAGGCTGCCGATCTGAAAGAGCTGGGAGGAGACGCGGAGTCAGCTCCCCGGGCGGGTGTGGGGGCCCCGGGCACGGCACGGCCCCCCGCTGGCCGGCCTCCCTGTCTGAGACTTCAAACCCCGCGGTGGCTGCACAGCTCCCAGGAAAGGGCTCGACCCTGCGTCCTCTGTGACGCACCCACTGGCCACTCACCACTGCGCGCTGAGCCCGAGGGGCCGTGTCCACGTGTCCCCGGGGCCGCCCTTCCCGAGGCCTCGCCCGCCCTGCCCCACAGCCCCACCAGCCCTGCCCCACCTGCCCCGGGGCAGGAGGACTTGGGCGGCCGCGTGTGCCCACGGGAGGGAGCGCTGCCCAGGGCAGGCCCAGGAGCTCAGCGGCCCCTCACCACGGACGGCAGGCAAGCCACTGCTGCAGTGTCACTGCCTAATGGGGATCGATGGTCATCACGACACACGATTAAACAATTATCTCTCCCCCGTGGAGCTTCTCTGCGGAAATCGATGGCGTGAGGAGACGGGGGGACAGGCCAGAGATCCACACGCCTGGGCAGGCCCTGGCCGTGTCTCTGCTCCCCCAGCCCTGCCGCCGGGCACAGGCCCAGGGGAGGACGGGGCGGGGTGCCCGCGGCTGTGCAGCCTCGCGTTCACGCCCAGGGATTGGAACTCAGTGTGGAGCGGCCCCGAGCCCAAAACCACAACGGAAGCCCGGGCAAAGGGACCTGCGGGGCCGGGGAGGGGCCGCCGAGACCCCCGCCCGGGAGGCTGGGTGCCGCCGAGACCCCCGCCCGGGAGGCCGGGTGCCAATGAGACACCCCCCCTGGGGACGCTGTCTGTCTGTCTCTGCCGGAGGGCGGGTCACTCTGGGAGCAAGCGGGGTCTCTAGTCACACCCCAGGGCGACCAAGGGTCACCTTCACATCGTCTGACCCACACGGCCAGCACCTCGGTCGCTTTCCGGTGCAGCCTCCCCGGGGAGAGCGGCCCCTCACGTGTCCCTCGTCTGTCCTCGTTTGCTTGCAGAGCGGCCGGCGCCCCCCAGAGAGCTGCTGGTGCCCCAGGCGGAGGTGACCGCCCGCAGCCTCCGGCTGCAGTGGGTGCCGGGCGGCGACGGGGCCTCGCCCATCCGGTACTTCACCGTGCAGACGCGAGAGCTGCCCGGCGGCCAGTGGAGGACCTACCCCTCGTCCATCAGCCACGGGGCCACGGCCTGCACTGTCGACAGGTACCAGGCGCCCCGGGGGCCCGGCCCGGAGCCAGGGGTGGCCACTGGTATGGCATTGTCCCCGTCCCTGCCTGTGTGTCGGGCCAGGCAGCTCACACAATCTCCCCGCATCCGCTTCTCCCCCAGACACGGGGTCCCCTTAGGAGATGGCCCTCAGGGCCAGTCTCAGGCCAGGAAGGAGGCAGCTGGTCAGCTCAGAGCTCCCGCTGTCTGGGACCCCAGAGAGAGACCTGGGCACAGTGGCCCCTGCTGCCGCATAACCCAGGTGGCTCTGAGCTCCTCCTGAAAAGGGGGTGCGGACGGTCCCCAAGCACAGACACTGCTCCCGCCAGAACCGGAGTCACTGCCCAGCCTGCTGCTGACGGGCAGCACGTGCCCGATGCGTCCAACCAGCTGAGCTAGAAGCCAGGTGCGGCGACCACACCTGTAACCACAGTCCTCGAGGGGGAAGGTGGGGCTGTGATGCCCACCTGGGCTGGTTTCCATAGCGACCTAGTCAAGTAGCTTCCAGGTGGCCGCGGTCCGTGGGGTCTCCGTCACTGTCACCGTCGTCACCTCAGCGCGCACGGTGTCCTGCCGTCTCCAGAATGGTTCCCGTGTGTCGCTCCCTGTGAAGCCAAAAACATAGACGCTTGACGTCTAAATCCAGCGACCGAGTCTAGGGCATGGTGGGGGAGGGGTCGGGTCTGAGGGCCGGCGTCTGGCGTTGTGGGTTCCAGGCGGATGGCTGACCCCGCCACGGGGCGTCGCGTCCCACGGGGCATCGCGTCCCACGGGGCGTCGCATCCCATGGCGTGGGTCAGGTGATGCAAGCAGGGCTGTGGCTGGAGGTGGCAGACCTTCTGCGGTGGCTCTAGGGTGGGGCGCTGACAGGGGGCATGCAGGCGGCGGTGTGTGTCCAGCTGTGACAGGGTCTGCTCTGCCCTGAGCTCCCCCCACCCCCGCCCAAAGTGCACGGGCCAGCGGGGTTCCCATGTAAACAACGGCTCCATCCAAGTCCCGTGCCACCCCCGCCTGCTGGGGTGCGCCTGCTTCCCCTGCTGGGTCAGCTTTCAGAAATAATGCCGTGTGAAAAGTCAGGTGCGTTCGGCCAAGGACATCATGCACGTGTGCAGTGTTCTTTGTGATGCAGACAACGAGTTCTTAAATATTTTCTGTGCCTCGATGTTGGGTAAATACACGAACGCAGCAGCGGACAGCCCCCAAGACGCTCAGAGCCCTGCAGTTGTGTTCTCGTAACAATCGCGTGGCTGAGCGGATGGATGGCCCCTTCCAGTCCTAAGATGGTGCTCAGCCCCGTGGGGGGGCTCCAGCCGCGTCCCCAGCCCCTCCCGGAGCGCGCTGGCTGAGACGAGGACGGGACGAAGCTTGTGGCACAAACCTGCTGCCCTCCGAACACCCCTGGGTGCTGCAGGAACGCTGGGGGCCAGCGTGGGCGGCAAGGGCCCGTGCTACCCAATCACGTCCCTTTCCCGAATCCGGGGTGTCGTCGCAGAGAATTGCCTCCAGCGAGCCAGTCTCTGAGTGTGGATGGCAGAGGTTGGCAGGCAAGGGCAACCGGCTGTGACGAGGGCTGAGGGACACGGCCTGGGCACAGGCCCCGTGAGCACGAGACCCCGTGGGCATTGAGGCCAGCCTCCAGGGGGACGAGAAGGGGAGGAAAGCAGCTTTCGTTCACTGCCCCTTGTCGTCTGCCGAGCTCTGTGGGAGCCACGGGGAGGGTCGTGAACTTGACTTCAGAATAGCCCCATGTGCAGGTGTCAGGTGATGGGGTGGGGGCGCGCAGGCGGCCCGAGGTTTGTCTGGCTGAAGCAGAGGCTGGAGCGGGTCTGCAGGAGGGAGCAGGACTGGGGGATCTGGGGGATTTAGGGGGTCGAAGAGCGGCCCGGGGTGACTTGTTCCTGCGTCCATCTGCCACGCGCTATCGGAGTCCTGCCCCGCCCGCCACAGGGGGCCAGGCCGCAGGCACGGAGCGGGGACGGCGCGTGTTTGGGGCGGGAAGGACACCAGCAGTCCCGCGAGCAGCCACGCAGAGGTGGGGCATGCAGGGGACGCCGTCACTATCGTCCCCGCTCCCGGATGACGCATGGGCCACCCGTCCCCTGCCTCTGGGCGGCTCCCGGCCTGTTCCCGTCCGGAAGGGGACAGAGCCTGCGGTGCCCGCAGGCCGCTCGCCAGCCCGTGCCGTGAGCCCGGCCGAGCCCGGATCACGGCCCTCGGTTCCCCTTGGCGCCAGCCCCGTCGTCCCGTGTGACGAGTTTGTCTCGTGTGACGAGTGTGTCTTGGCTGTGGCTCGGCCCTCCACCTGAGACCCAACCGATCCGGCATGGGGGGATGTTTGCACGTGGGGGGGCCTGAAGACTGGGTGCCACGCAGTGCCTCGGAGTGCCAGCACCCCTAAAACTCCCACTGGGGGCGTTTCCATAGGGGCATGACGAGGGTGGGCGGGCACTGCGGGCCGCCGGGTGGGGCCGCAGGCCAGGCTGCTCGGCGAGGACGTCCACGGAGGCGCTCGTGGTGGCGAGCGGGGACAGTGGCAGGTGCAGGCTCAGCGCCAGGGCTGGACCGAGTCTCCCTGAGCGTGGCGGCTCCCCCGGGAGCCCTGAGCGGCACCTCCTCCTGGCCTGGACGCTCTGCACTCCCCCCCACTCTCGGAAGCCCCCCTGTCCCCAGCAGACCAGGCCTCAGTGCTGGGCGTTTGGGGGGCTTCTCCTGGACAGTTCCGGGGGCTTCTAGAGCCCCACCCGCCGCTGCCAGGAGTAAATCAACCCCAGGCCCAGAAGCCCCCTCTCGCCGAGGAAGGCGGGGCTCATGGCAGGGACCCGGGGCCGGGTGGGAGGGTCTCCAGGGGGTCACCGGGCTCCTCTCTGCCCCTGGCAGGCTGAGGCCCTTCACCACCTACAAGCTGCGCCTGAAAGCCACCAATGACATCGGGGACAGCGACTTCAGCGCAGAGACTGAGGCGGTAACCACACTGCAGGACGGTGAGCAAGCCGGGGCCACTTCCCAGCGCTGCCTCTGCCCCCCGACTCATTGGATCCTGAGAGAGGCCCCGCTTCCACCTTGAGCCAGGAGGGGTCCCCCGAAGGAGCAGTGGCCTTCAGTTAGTGACAGACAGCAGGAACCCTCCTGCCCATGGCCCCGCACCGGGCCCGGGACGGCTTCCAACAGCAGAGAGCATCTCTGACTGGCTTCAAACCCCCACGGCCCGTCAGCACCCCGGAAATGAGCGCCTTATGGGGCTGTTACCAATGTCACGGGGTCCCTGGGTTTTAAGAGGTTCCCCATTTTCCTCACCGGCCTTCCCAGACTGGCCGAGTGACAGAAGCACAGGTAGTGATGGAATGGGGGACCCTGAGAGCTCGGGGCCCCGCCCACTGCCCCCGCTCAGCGGGGCTGGGCCTGCAGGCTGGGCACGGTGTTCAGTGAGGCTGCCGCCAGGCCCGCAGCAAGCGGGAGGCAGCGGCGGCCAGCATGGCCGGGGGGACACACTCAGGACGCAAGGGACTGCTGTGTGCAGACCCGAGCTCCCAGCGGCCAGCAGCCCTGTGCGGTCATCCCCAACCCTCGCCCGCGCCTCGCAGCCTCGGTCCTGCTCTTTCTGCGACCTGGGAGCTTAGCCTCTGCAGCCGAGGCCTCGGGGACCCCGAGCACCCAGCACAGGGCCCAGGGGACCTCCTGGCTCCCCGGCCGCACGCAGGTCACGTCGCTGCCAAGCAGAGCCCTCCAGGCCAGTGTCCCTGGTCTGGGACAGGCCTGGGCCTGGCCATGCTCTCCTGGAGCCCGCAGCCCGTCCCGGGGACTGACCCTGGAGCCACGAGGGTCTCGCCTTCTGTGGCTCCTGTTCTAACCTCACATCTAAGCCACCTGCGGTAGCGTCTGCAGTGAAGCATTAATTCTTAGAAGAAAGGCAAACAGCCAGCAGCTGCCTCAGCCGCGTCCTGGACATCCAGACCCCTCCCCCACTTTTCTCCTCCCCTTCCCTCTCCCCCTTTCTCCCTCCCCCCTTCCCCCTCCTCAGGGCCCTGGCACAAGGCCCTTCAGGCTTCCCAAGGCCTCTCTTAATCCTTTGATATTCAAATCTCCTCTTTGGGGCACCTATCTTGTTATCTCTGCTTCCCCAGATTTGCGGTTGCTCTTTGCAGCTGATTTGCATCGTATCTGCATGTATTGTCTGCGGCCAGCTCTCTGCTGAGACCGTGGCGGGGAGAAGCCTGGGGGCCTGCGCGGGGAGGGGCCCTTCGAGCCTGTGGCTGGTTCGCTTGGAGGAGGAAAAACAACTTTCCTTCTTCCCTCCTATGTTCTCTGGCTGGCCCCGTGACCCCGTTGAGGGGAGACAGGGTACTAGGGGACAGTGGCCGACTGCATTACACCTGCGCATCCGGGGGGCGGGGCCCCCAGGACCACTCAGACGCTAGGGCTCCTTTGCTGTTCTGACTCAGCAGGGGCAGGGACTTCAGAGGGGACCTGGGAGTGTCACAGGCCCGTGAGATAGAGCACATGTGGCCAGCAGGTTCCCGGGGCCATCCAGACACAGGGAGCCGGACAGGCGCTCTGCGGGTTCCGGGGAGTCTGCCGCTCAGCTGCGGGGCGCTCCGTGCCCCCAGCAGGCCTTTCTGTCGGCCTTCCTTAGACGGGTGTGGGGTGGGGAGGCGTTAAAGGGTCTCGAGGCAATAATGTGGGGTGGCAGACTCTGCTTCCTCTTATTATAGTGTTAGGACACGGAGTCTCCCCCACCCCCTGTCACCATGGAGGTGGTGGGGAGCTGGATGAGGGGCCCCAGAGGGACCCGCGGGCGGCCCAGGGCCTGCACTGGAGCGCTGTCCCTCAGGCAGGACAGGGCACTGTGGGGGGCGGACAGGGTGACACGCACACGCCCCAGGTGCTGGGAGGGGCCCGGCACACCCAGCGTCTCCGTCTCCCGGAGCAGGGGGCCCAGGGACCCGGCCCTGGCTGCTGGGTGGGTGGTCCGTCCGGCACGAGGGGGTCCGGGCGAGGAGAGCCCCCACGTCACCCCATGAGCGGTGACTTTCCGGCGTTCAGCACGTGTAGGGTCTCAGGAGATCAGAGCAGGGGCTGTGAAGGCCGATTCCCGAAGCTGGGGCGTGGGGTGCAGGGGAAGGGGTTCAGGAAGGCCTGCTGCACCCCACGGCAGGATCCTAGATTTTGGAGTG
>PVKZ01008356.1:0-16467 GCA_004027375.1 Macroglossus sobrinus
GGCCTCCGAGGGCAGCGTCAGACCGCCCTGGGCGGGCTGACTCTCGAGAAGGAACGTATTCAGAAATGACCATTTGTCACGAGCAAGTCAATGAAAGGCAGTCCCGTAGGTACAGTCACGTAACTCACTCCACTTGACTCTGAATTACACTTAAAAGCACATACGGCTTTAATCACGAGATCACAGTAAAAAAGCACAGCTCGTGTCGCTAAGAGGTAATTAACCAGAAAGCCACAGTCTCAAAAAAACTACTTGAGAATCAGAGATGAATGACTCAAATTTACGTTTGGTAATAATTCGAAAAAATTTCTTCTGCTACCTAATCTTTTATTTTTAGGCTACTCTTTTTAAATAAAAAATGCATTTGTTATACTGACTGTAGGCTTAAATAGTACAATAATGATATAGCCAATTTTCTCAGGGACGTTCAAATAGGACTAAAAAACATAGCTGTAAACGTTCATTCATTCATGTGACTCCCTCTCAGATAACCGATGTGAGGCCAGGAGTCCCTCTGGCTAGTCTGTACTCCAAGAACCGGGAAGTGTGACTCCCACGACGTACACGCGTGTTGACACAGGCGCGTGAAGCGGAAGGGTGACACGCTGGCCTACGATGACTGTGGGGACACCACGGGGTGAGGGCAAAAGGACGGAAAAAGAGACCGTCGTCACACAAGGTGACCCTTACTGAAGAACAGCACTTGTAAGCTTGGACCTGACCTGAAGCCTGTCGCCAGTTTGAAAGAAGAAGAAATCTAACCGCCCACCCCGGACACGAACTGGTGCTCCCGTGAGAAACACGTGCTCGTGACACAGTGAGACACGACAGCGAGCTTCTGCAGATGAGAGGCCGGAGGGCCCACGATCACACGCCGGTCAGGCGTTAGGGTCCAAGTTCGCGTCCTCGTCCCACCTCCCACTTCGGTCACGACTACGGTGCCTCAGCTTCCTTCAGACACAGGACAGAAAACACGACGCGAGTCACAGTCATCTCGAGGCCCCGACTCAGCCGGCGTGGGCAAAGCTGCCCACGGGCCCGGTGCCGGCAAGTGTGCGCGAGGAAGGGCGCCGTCTGTCTGCGGCCCCCGCGCGCGGCCCGCAGCACCACACGGCACCCCGACGCCGAGACTCCTGCGAGGGCCCCCGTTTCGTGCTCGGAGTCAGGTGGCTGCAGCACAGCCAGCAGCCTTCAGACCTGCGGCCGTGGCACCAAGGAGCAGATTCGTTTCGGATCACGAGCTCGTACAGACAGACAGAGCTCCAGGCCTCAGGTGTCATGCATTCATTCACACAACTCCTGTCCCCGGACAGGACTGTCCCTGCCACGGGCGGCGCACTCTGAATGTCTAGCCCATGCCACTCCTCTTGCTCTGTAAGCTGCTCGCAACACACAGAACTGACTTCAAAGCCAGCGACACCGGGGCCGACGGCATCCCCGAGGACCCGTCCGGTCCTCGTCTTCGGATCACGTGCGGTGGCAGTGGCCGTCTCAAGCCCTGTCACAGCCCTGTGAGTTTAGGGACTCTGATATGCTAATTGCCTGCGATGCTCATAATGCAACCGAGTACACCTTTCAAATTCTAATGACGGTTCCGTGACTGTTCTCTTCAGTCGTGGTCCCTTTGTTTCCAGAGTGACTCAGAAAATCTTTTATCCTCAAACAACTGTAGAGTTTTCGCTCAGTTTTTATAATAAAGGGCTTCCTTTCCCGTGACATTCTGAGTACTTAAAGGTCTATGAAAAATACATAAGATTTGGAAAATGATTTGGAACTTTTTAATAAAAAAACAATTAACCATCTCCAGCAAATTTTATTTGACATTTAAACAAATGCTGCCTGTTTTGTTCTTTTAAGAATCTCATTTAAAAATCAACGTTTCCTTATTTGTCCTGGGACTCTTTTCAAATCCAATCCAGATTTTTACTCTAATTTACTACACAATGTGAAAAATCCTGAAATAGATAAAAAAAAGATCTGTGAATTCACAGGTTTCCCTCCAAGCTCCAGTCCCTACTCTGTGGCCGTGGGCACCCTCCTTGGCGCTCTCTGCCTCAGTTTCTTCACCTGTAAAATGGGGGTGAGATGCCGCCCTGCTCCAGGGGCCTGTTTGTTGAATGACTGTCTAATCACTCGCATGCCTGCAGAGACGCACCCAACAGGCCACAACCAGGGTTCCGCTCCCGTGTCCCATGAAAGGGGGCGAAGCCTGACAGCTCCTCACCCGGCCCACGACGCCACCTGAAAGCACCTCGCGGAGTGAGGGAGGGGTCCATCAGCCCCCACTTTATCCTCTCAGGTGCACCCCAAGGTCGGCTGCACAAAACCGAAGAACAGAGGAAGAAACGAAGGTGATGCCTAAGCTACGGATGTCCATGTAGGTGGCTTCCGATAAGGGGGGGACCAGTTCCACTGTGTCAACAGGAGAAATGTATTCGAAACTCTCACTATCCACAAGGGTCTGAGAGGAAATCACTCCGTTTTATGGCATAAACAAGAAAAAACCTAATCCGGTGTCAGTGTCCTCGTGAAGCAGAAAGTCTCGAATCTATCTGACGGGAACCGTCCACAGTGAGAACACTCACACATCACCTCGAAGGAGGACCACGTGTTACTGGCTATGCTCTCGTCAGGAATATCAGGGCATAAACGTGGCGACAATCCTGAACCCCGTGCTGGCAAATAAAACGTCTCCGTGGCAAACCAAGAACAGCATTCGTTGTATGACGTCATAACGAAAATGGGAGATGTTACCGCTAAAAATTTATTTTGGTCTCGTCATTAAAATCAAGGTCACAGGTGTGGCAGGTCACCCTGGCTCACTCCTCCTCTGTGAGATCACCCTGGGCGCACTTTTCTGAAGCCCATGCTAAGAGCAGTCTAGAATTCCCGCCCAATGTCCCAGGTGAGTGCACAGGGGAAGCCTAGCCAGGGAGAATTTCCTCATTGAGGAAGAAAAACAAATCTTGTCTACTCTAAAACTCAGCGTTGAATCAAAGATCTTTTTTTTAGCAGTAGTAAACGGTCCCCATCATTTCGTCCTGTGAATACACAGATCTGCTTCCTTATGTCTCTCTCCTGTGAGTGTGTTTTCATCTACTCTCCATTTTGATTGTGAATATTCTGTTGTGAATATTTCTACAAAGGATCCGTTCTACTAAATGTTTGGGTGTGCGCATTTTTTAAATCTCTCCCTGAGGTTGCTGGGACGGCTGACCAGCCTTCCGAGTGCAAAGCCTGCTAAGGTTTCTAATTCAGACTTTTCAAACTCTCTTCTGTGTCCGCAGCAGGGAACGCTGACAAGCCAATGACAGTTACACACCGCACCGAGTCACGGGCTCCGGGGGTGCGGGGGGTGAGTTACAAAGGGACCGCTCGCCTTGTCATCCCGCGCGCGCGCTCGGCACTCCTTGTCCCTGCTGGCGGCCGGCTTGTCGCTGCGGGCCGTGGGGTGGGCCCGGCCCGCAGGGCCCCGGGCTCCAGCCGCGGGCACCTCTCTCCTCAGAGGCCTCACCTCCCGATTGGGACGCCGGATCTGAGGCGGGGCTCTGACAGGAAGGAAAAAGAGAGAGAAAGACAAGTTAATCAAAGGCCAAAGTGCTTCCACGCGACCTTAGTCAATAACACCATGAAGTCAAGGTGACCGAAATCTCCATGTTCCCTTTTGCCAATTTATAGCCAAAACCATTGGGTCAGTTTTTAAAAGTGCTTTCCTGTAAAACATACTGGTTGATAGGATTATTAAACACATATAAATGACACATACAGCAGCGATGACTCTGTCACAAATAACTATTAATCACCAACAGAGGGCAATACAGACTATTCCCGCCTAGCAAGCTCAATGGTGTAAGGGAAAGTCAATTACTTCATTCATTACCGTCTTAAACCATGAGTAACTTAAAAAAAAAAAAGCATTAAAAGCTGAAAGGACAGGAAGTCAAAATATGTCTATTTGCACGGTTCACTATGTTTTACAACCAAAATGGTTTCCTCTGCTTGGAAAATCCAACACTTCATGCATCAAAGTACGAAGGGGAGGCCTCAGCAACGACACCTTAAAAACAAAGCAATTTGTGTATGGGAATGTCATTCGTGGTTTGAGGCTGTCACATAAGTCCGGAGACCCCACCACCCCCGTGTGACTGCCTAGCTCTCCCCCCGGAGACTGCTCTGCCTGTCCCCTCGCCCTCCCCGTCCCCGCCGGTCCTCGTGCTGCCCCTCGGGTCCCACCCGTGGGTCCCCCCTGCACCGTGCGCCGCGCCTGTCATCGGCCGCTTCCCCGCTCCGTGCTCCGCCTCGTCTGACCCACCACGGGGCTCTCCCGCTCGGTATGAGGAACGTGACACGTGGCACAACTCAGCGAACTCAGAAAAACGGAGGCGGGTGAAAAGCCAGGGAGCGCGCAAACTCGAGGCCAAAACAAGGTAAAAATCGGCCGATGTGACACGATCTAACGTAGCGCCTGTGGCCAGCTGGAGCCGGACCACGGCCCAAGCCGCTAAGGACAGAGACGCAGGTGGGCACGGGGCGTCCATCCGCTAGGCTCCCACGCACTGACACCTGGGCCCTCGGCGGTCGGCCCACCGGGAAGGTCACCGCCCTCCTGTGCCAGGCCCTCGGGGGGACGAAGGTGAGGACGCGGCCTAGTGAAGGGAACCCAGAGACGGAACGAGACAATGGTAGACGGGTATGATATCGGCATTTTCAAATGGGAAGGTGTTGCTATGCTATTGGTTGGGTGCACTGTTCATCTTCCAAGTGTTCTGCCAATAAAGACGTGATGAGACAGGCAAAGAAGAAAAGCTGAGCCGGTGACGTCGCTGTCCCTGGTACTGCACTGCGACCCTGGCTTGGACCACTGTTCCTCCGTGAGGGTGAAGGACACGTGTCCTTCCCGAACTCGAGTCGCGGGCACGGCCAAGACGATGAGGGGGCGGTCCCTCCACACAGGACGCACGTTGAGGTCGCCCTGTCAGCGGCGCCCCTGCTGTCACTGCTCAAGTGACACAGGGTGGCACAGCCAGCCCGAACCCGTGCCCACCAGCAGCAACCGGTCCCAGGGCGCACCCAGGCGCTGTCAGCGGCCCGCTGCCCGCCCGGCCTGGGTGCTCACGGGTGAGCGGTAGTGACCCTGAGCCCCTGCTCCGTCTCCTCGGTGCCCGCCAAAGGCTGCTGGCAAGTCCTGCGCAGCCCCGTGCGCCTCACTGCAAACGGCCCACTGCGTGCATGGCCCCATGTACAAACGGCCCCACAGTGCATGCAGGCCACTGTCCACATGCCCCACTGTGCACGCGGGCCACTGTCCACGCGGCCCCCTGCACATGGCCCCACTGTTCACGGCCCTACTGTCCACATGCCCCACTGTACACAGCTCCACTGCACACAGCCCCACTGTGTGCAAGCCCCACTGTGCATGTGTTACCACTGCACACGGCCCCACTGCACATGGCTCCACTGTGCACACGACCCCACCGCACGCGGCCCCACTGCACACGCAGCCCGCTCGCTGAGGCCGTGCTGTCAGCGGACACGTGTCATAGCTCACGCACAGGCGGCACCCCCGGTGTCAGCTGCACCTCTGTCCTGCCACCAGGGTTCTGACGGGCTCACATGTAGCCGGTGACACTGCCCAGAGGCCAGATGTGCCGGGCAGCCAGGCCCCGCCTCACAGAACGGGCGCCGGTGCTCCACGGTCCTCGGTCCCACGTCACCGCAGTGGGAGCTGCACTTGTGAGCGACTTGGCCAGCCGCCCAAGGACACCCCCGAGGCTGTTCCGAACCTCCTGCCACACTTCGAGATGAGGACCCGGTGACCGCTCCAGGCCGTGCAAGAAATAGCCCTCGGGCTCCTGGCACTGGCCTCTGTTGGGAGACTCAGCGGGGAGACACGGCCCTGCCAACCCGCCCCGCCGGCCAGAGACGGACCCTGCGCCTCTAACGGGGCTTCAGACAGGGGGCCGCTGGCGGGGACACAAGTAAGACCAGGCCGTCCACACTGGGCGCGTCCCCTATCTGAGGACACGCCTTCTCCTATCATATGCAAATTAGCCTGCCGTCCCCCAGGCCCCACCTCTGTCTGAGCTGTCAGCACTATACTAAACGTCCTCGTCAGCATCTCTGGGAACAGCACACCCCCGGAGACCCGAACGCCGGACCAGAGCAGACACACAGGCGACGTACAGTCACACGCGGGGACACCAGTCCCGGGAACGCAGAGCAGAGCGACCAGCCATGACCGGAGGTGGCCCTCGGGACGAGCATGGTGAGTGAGACGCGTTCAGAGAACACGTGCAGTGTGACCGCAAGTGACACAGGACACCGCTCTGGGACACACACGTACGCTCTCAGAGTGTGAGGGAGGGAACAACACACCCCAAATCCAGGTCAGTGTCCAGCTGTGAAGGGGGTGAGGGGCTGGGACTGAGGACCCCGGAGGGACTTCAAGCAGCGAGACGCCCGTCCACTTCCATCAACCACGTGGTGGGCACACGATCCGCAGCCTCGGGACCCGTCACGCGTCACAGAAACTTCGGTTGCTAACACATCCCACTCAGGAGTTAGTAAAACCTTCGATATGACTATACCAGAATGACACTGATTGAAACATCCGAGCCCCTAAAAATGAAATTGCAGGGTCGCCACGAAGTTTCTGGCTCGTTCTGGAAACACACGTGACCCGTGATGCGAGCTCCGGGTGCCAGCCTCCGCTGGACCCCAGCAGCCCGGCCAGGCAATCCGGCAGGGAAGACCGTGCCACATGGGACGCTGTCTCCCAGCAGCACTGCCATGTTCCTTCCAGAACCTTCCCTCTGCCCTCTCAGCCTGGCCAGCTCATGAGGGGCCTAGCGCGCGGCCCAGCTCGGCTCCCCGCGCCGTCCTCACCGAGCGCGGTCATGTCCAGCTTCTGCGTCACAGTGAGACGCGGGCGCCTCCTCTCACGCGAACACAAGGAGGACACTCACTGCAGGGTTGTCGGGGGGCCTGACGTCACTGCTGCTGCGTCTCAGGGAACAGGGAGGACCGAGGGGTGGACGGGGACGGCCGGTGGGTGGAGCGGTCGCGCACACACGTTCATTGTCGTCTTGCGTGGGTGTGGCTGGGGGCCCCAAGGCGCTGACAGTGGTAACGACAGAGACCACGGGCCAGCATGACAGACACAGTGACGATGGAAACGTCTGCAACACTGGGGGGACCTGCCAACACGACACAGAGCCACAGAGCGGGCAAGCGCCGCTGGAAGGGGCGCCCCAGACGGCCCCACGCGGGGCCCCGCGCACCGGGGGTCTGTGAACGACGTGTGGTCCGCAGAGCACAGGAAGCGGAGCACGGCTGCAGCGAGACGCCTGCGCGCACCCCGGACCCCGCGCCGTGGGGCACGGCCCGCGGGGGCCTCCCCCGGCACCCCGGACCCCGCGCCGTGGGGCACGGCCCTGCCCTCTGCTCTCACGGAGTGTCTCGATGAAGACACGATCCTAACGCTAGAATCCGGACTCGCCAGCCTTTCACCTCGAACGCTGTGTGTGTCTGGTCTTTAATAAACCTCGGCCCCGCCCTAAGATCGCGATGTCCTTGCACGTTATCGTCCAGATTTGTTTTATTACCCTCTGCATTGTAAGTAGTGAGCTGTTCTGAATCAATTTTTCCACATGGTATGAGATGGGAGGGGTCAAGGTTCCCTGTCCCCACAACACACACACACACACACAGTCCATTAACCCAGAAGCATCTACAGGTAAGACCCCCTTCCCCAACCGAATCGCCAGGCGCCTTCTCCTTAAATCACATGACTTCACTTTTTAATACGTTCCAGTTCCAAGCAGAACTTAGTAAGTTTTACTTGTCTGCTATCGGAAGATTATACATATTTCATTATATCTTCAGGAATCTGTTCAAAATATGTTTTCCACGGCATCTGGACTTCTCACGAACGTCGGGCAGCACACGACACGATACAAGAGGCTGTGCTACGTCTCCCCTCTTTCCCTAACGGGCCAGTCGGTCCCACTCGGACACACGCCGAGCGCACAGGCCGCGCCCACGCCAACACGAGTCGTCGTGTGTCTTCAAGGACGCTTTGTGCAGAAAGCACTCTTCTAAGGTTTGCTTTCATTTTTTAAATATTCAACTTATTAAATGCAAAAATTCAGTTATTAAAGCTTTTAAATTCGGCTCACAAATATTTTTCTATATATTTTGCTATATGAGAGTAGCAGATTTTAGGAGTCACTTTTAAGAGGCTTTCGAATAATGTTTGTTCCCATCTACAAACCTGGGAAGTCAAAGGCCACCAAAACTTTTTACCTATATTTATAAATTTAATGTTTTACTTCCTTCTCAGTTCTTCAATTATCTTCCTTAATGAAGCATAACTCACATCTACTTTTATAAACCTAGTAAGTTATAAATTTATAAGTGTACAGCATACACTTATAAGTGTATACTTCTTCTAAATCTTCCCCAACATAATTTTTTTATTTAAAAATCGCCCATCTAATTATTCCACAATGCATTTTAAACTGTAATTGCACGCTTCTCACCTTCATTAGCCGTATTTTCTTAAATCGCAAGTACATAAAAATAATAAACATGCACCAATGCGCATGTCATGAACAGGGAAACACCACTGCTACGGTGTGATTCTCTGACACTTTCATTCTCAACCCTACATCTCCCTGGAGCGGGGAGATGCTTCCCACCCCGGGGGACTGTCCCTGCCCACGCTCACCGAAGCCGCCCTGACCGGGTGTCTCACAGGCACCAAGTCTGCGCCGCAGACACGCTGCCCGCCCCGCACATGCCTGCCCAGCACCTGCCCGCCTGGCACCTGCCCGCCCCGCACCTGCCCCGCACCTGCCCGCCCCACACCACACACACACCAGCCCACACCTTCCAACACTGAGCGCCCGAGAGGGCGGGGCCGTGTCCCCGTGCCCCAGCGCACCCGGCGCCGTGCTGGCCCAGGGCCTGGCACGCGACAGGGGCCAGCACCCGGCACACACAGGGGCCAGCAGCCCACCTCCAGCCTCCCAGGGTGTCTGGGTTATTTTTTCTCACTGGTTTCTTGAGACCGAGGTGTCTGTGCTGGGCGGGGACGGGGGCACCTTTATAATCTCCGCAGGGCCAGAGGGGACACCTAGCACATGATGAGTGGTCATAGAATACAGCTGGACAGACCAGGGACGTCCCAAGACTCCAAAACGATCTCACAAAACGGCCTCAGCACAGTGGACACCTGGAGGGCTGCGCGGTCACTGCTGGAGCTAGCTGACAGAAACACGTGGACCCCTCCCACCCCCCCCAATCCCAGGATAGCCACGGGGCCGGAGCCCGGCGCAAGTGCCCGTAAGGACAGGATGGGAGCCACTGTCCACCGGACTGGACCTTGGCCTTGACTGCGAGCTGGGACTTAAAACGCTGGCAGTGACTTAACCTTTGTGGGCACCCGAAGGAACTAAGGCAACGACTCTGATACCAACCCAAGAAGAACGGCCCCTTGGCTGGAGTTCCTACACGGACAAGCCCAGTGGTGAGCTCCAGGCTCGAGTGTCCTTCCCTTAAAGCCACCTTCATCCCTTTGCAGTTGAACTCTGAAACTGCCGTCACCACCTACGTCTGCAGCTCACTTTCCTCACGTCTGAGGCGATGCACCTAATTCATCTGAAAAGACTGTTCCGATTTGTCCACGCGCCTGCCGGTGACTCAGCACGGGATCAGGATTCAACACAGCAGACACGTGACACATAGGGTGCCATTTCAACAGGCATGGCACGCCAGCGCGGCAGCCCACGGTACGCAGCGGGGACAGGGAGACGGAGAAGTTTTGTGTCAAAGGCCACGGAGTGACAAGGACGGACCCCCAAGCAGAGTCAGCGAAGCCGCGGGCGGGTCAAGGCCAGCACGTCAGACGCACCCGGGAGACACTGGGCACCGAACAAAGAGAAGTACGTTCTGTTTTCCCGTGGACTTCCGCTGCGGTTTCAGCGTGGTGCTCCCACAGGGACGGTTTTAAATTGCACTGAAAATGTCAATAGTTATTTCATCAGGCACCACGTTGTTGCAGACCTTAGGAAAGATTCATAATGGGAATCATAAAATTATCTGTAACTCGGTGGAAAAAGCCCCGAAGGGGTAAATTAACCACTTTTCACAGTTCTCTCCGTGCTTTCAGGAAACTCTCAGCGATCAACAAGTTGAGCACAGGCTCACAGCCACGGGACAAAGCGGCACTCACTCTGTAGGATGCAACACCCTGGCCACAGTACTGTTTCACAACCGAGGGACCGAAAGCCGGGGAGGCCTCAGCTCGGGCCCCGAGCCAGGCCTCGGGCCCGGCCAGGGTCGCTCAGGCCTCGCCATCACCTGTGGACCTCACGGAGTTACTCATCTGCTGCCGAGTGCCCACGGTGCCCCAACCTCTGCTCTGAGTAAAGAAAACCACGGCCCTTGTCCCTCGCACAGCTCCTACTCGCGTGAGGAGACAAAGAAACGCAACACGACGACGCTGTGAACGCACGGTTACCCTGGGCCACCCTGAAAGGGTGGCAGAGGGAAAGGACGCTGAGCCGAGACTGGCAGAGGGAGCGCGAGTCGCTTACACGGGGACTGTGGGGTTCCCTGAACAAGGAACACACCGTGAGAAGACAAGACAGAAAAGAACAGAAGAGAGGGGTGTCGTGTAGCCGATGGAGCCACAGGACGGGAGTGCGACCTTTAACCTTTAAGGACAGCAAGGCCCCTGGACGCTAAGACCCTGGAACCTGACCGTGGCCAAGCAGAAGAATCCAGCCCGTCCGTCATTTCATCAAAAGCGGCCAGAGCCTTCCAGAGAAGAGTTTTAAAGCAAAAGGAGCCACCCAAGTTTCGAGGCCGACCTTAGGGAATCTACGAGCTCCCTCCAGCGACGCCTTTTAGGGCCCGCAGCCCTCTGCCGCTGTGCCTGCGGCAGTACAACGTTCTAGAACAAAGCCGGGCGTGTGACGAGTGACTGACTCCTGTTCTTTATCCAGTACAAACTCTGTAAACCTGCACGCGTGAAAATTATAAAAGATATGGTTACAGGCCCCAAAACATCCTCTTTTCATCCTCTGTCCACATCGGGCTTGGCTCTCCTCACTCTGAGGGCCCACTGGCTGCGGGAGCACCCCGGAGGAGGGGGGCCTTACCTGTGCTCCGCAGGCACGGGGGGCGGCCAGACCGCAGGGTCCCGGAACGGCTCGTCCTGGCAGGACACGGGGAAGTCCGGGGGCTTGTCGATCTTGAAGCTTTCCAAAGTGCTGACGATGCTTTTCACTTGCTCGTACTCTTCCAGTAATTCCTGCCGCACCTTAAAGAACGTTCCGCCTTTATGCAACCGTTTCACGTTTATACAGATCTATATACGTTATAAATAAATAGCTGTAGCATGTAAGTGCCCTTCCGGGTATGCAAAATGAGTCATTAACACACATTCGAAAGACGAAGAACTAGTTAAGTAAACACAGCTAGGGGAGCAGGAATCTGGTTTGAAAAAAGACATGATGACACACTGTCACAGAGCCAGCAGCCTCGTACCTTTCGTAAAGGAACTTCATTCATTTCCACCGAAAACTGTGATGACCACGAGCACCATTTAAAACGTGCGACCGAGTCGGTAACAAGTCAACCGTTCCCAAAATCTACGTTATGTGAAAACCTCTTAGTGTATTTTCAAGTAGCTTCCAAAGCGCTGAGCAGCAGCTCCCACCGGGTCACTAGTCACGGAGCGCCAGCTGGTAAAGCACGCCTGCGGCCTGCGCGGGTCCCCGGCTGGACCCCTGCACGCGCCCGACCTCATCTGCGGCCTGCCTGGGTCCCCGATCTCATCTGCGGCCTCTGTGGGTCCCCGATCTCGTCTGCGGCCTGCCCGGGTCCCCGACCTCGTCTGCGGCCTGTGTGGGTCCCCGATCTCGTCTGCAGCCTGTGTGGGTCCCCAGCCGGACCCCTGCACGCGCCCAACCTCATCTGCAGCCTGCCCGGGTCCCTGACCTCATCTGCGGCCTGCCCGGGTCCCCAACCTCGTCTGCGGCCTGTGTGGGTCCCCGGCTGGACCCCTGCACGCGCCCGACCTCGTCTGCAGCCTGCCTGGGTCCCCGCCATGGATCGCCCCCTCCCAGCTCTGCTGTGAATTCTCCCTCCCCTACAGTCTGAATTCTTTTGCTCTTGTTTCAATTCTCCCAAGTCCCGTGTAAAGTTTAATTTGAGCCCAAAGGCAAGATTTTTCCTACACTTTAAAAACCTCCCTGTGTACCAGCTATGTGGGCATTCTCATGTTTTCAAAATTTGAACCCAACCTAATTTTCAAAGGCAAACAGATGACGGACTGGAAATCACATGTCTACATCTGTTTGAACAGTTCTGACTCCCTCAACCGGGAAGCCCACTGTACTGAAGAGCAGAGCACCCCGAAACCACCCCTTGACCGCATCTTAAATAACCCACAGAAGGGCACCCCAGAGGCGCTGCGGAACCAAGGTGGCCCAGGCAGACCCGACCGCTCAGACGCTCGGTCGCACAGCACGACACGTCCGAGAAATGAGGCCGCAGGTCCCCACAGAAGGGAACACGCAGAAACACCTGACTATTCACAACACGTCAAAACTATTCCCTGCCAGATGGACAAACCACTCCGATCCGTGGCCGGTGTGCAGGACAGAAGAAAACAACTAAAAAGTTCAACTTGAGTTAGAGCAAGTATATTGTTCTCACTCAACATAATCTGGTAATGCTTAAGTCAAAAAATATGCCAAATTTTCCCTGGAAGTTAGAAAGACATCCATTTCCGACTGGTGGGACAATGAGAAAGAACACTTAAAAGGCATTAGTACATAAAACGGAGACTTCAAAGAAATGTTTGACTTTGTACTTGTAATTTTAAAAGGATTGTAAGTTTTAAGAATAAGTGAAGAAATTGAAATAATTCAAGTTTTTATTAACTGTGCTATTATACAATCAAGTTGTGCAGTCAAGAAACAGCAAATACATCAGTTTTATTAGATTACTGAATCCTTTGTATTTGCAAGGAGTCTTACGAAAGAGGAGGAAGCTTTTTCAAAAGCACTTGTTCAGCTACAGCCGACACGCAGCGTCATCCTGGTGTCACGTGACAGCACGGTGGATAGACATCTGCGTGACTCACGCTCAGCCTAGTGCAACTAGGCCAGGCAACTGATCGTGAAAAAAATTAGAAGTAGGTTCAATGAGAATTAAATACCTTTGAAATACGTCTCCTGAAATACGTTATCGAAAAAATATAAAATATATTTATATATAAAATATATATAAATATATTTATATTTTATGTATTTACATATATTTTATATATTCACATATATTTTTATGTAAATCCCAACACTGCTGGGTTTTACATCCAGATAGTAAGAAATACCATTTTGGCATTTAAAAACATATATATATATATATATATAGATATGTATGTTTTTATTTTTTTATGTTATTTTTTATTTTATTTTATTTTAAATAAAAGATTTTGCTTTTATTTAAAACAGAACGCGTTTATGCAGTCTTTGACCCGTGGATCACTGGACAACACTGGTAGTCCTCCCCTCCCCGGCACACTCCGGGCTCTGTGAGCTGGGGCCTTCTGACCAATGCAGACTGGAGCAGCGCAAGGGACCGGAACACGGCCAGTCTGGGCACGAGAGTTAAGGGCACTGTGGCAAAGCGCGACCGTCATGAGTCATTCTTAATTCAGCAGATATTAAAACTGCTAATATATATATTATATACATATAATATATATATCACACATATATTATACGCTATATATATTCTACATATATTACACGTATATATTATATATACACATGTAATATATATAATACTGACTGGGCAAGACAGAACTGTTGAGAGCACATTTCAGGAGCATCTCAGCGCTGGGATGAGCAAGAACCGCTGGCGGGATCTTGAGCGCTTTCGAGCGCAGCACACGCTGGCGATGGGGACGCGCCTACCTGCTGCCACCTGCCTCGGACGGCCGGGTCTCTGACCGACTGGCAGTGCCTCTGAATCTGCTGGAGCACCCCCTGGTAATACACCATCGACGAGTCATAGTTTCCTAGGAGGGCGTACTCTCTTCCTTTCTTCGCGTTGTCGCAAATCTCGGCCAAGTTCATCTTCTTCCGGAGACCTGAACGTAAAACACAACGCCGTGCATTAAGTTTGCGGCCACCTTTAAACCAGTTTTTATCAATCTTTAGAACAACTGCTTAAAACCACTTTGCAGGTGGAAGGGCGCTCCACTCCGCTGGCTACGGGAACGCATTGTGGCACTGAACAGTTTCCAAGTCCCGCACACAAGCTCACAGCGACGACCCGGGGACACAGGAGAAGTGACACAGCGCTGAACGGACGCGTAATCACCACAAGCTGCCACCGCAGTAAGGATGAACTCGCTTTACTCCTTTCAATTCATTCCCGATAGAATTGCACGAATGTCACATTCATTTCAATTAAATCACTGAAATGTTTCATTTCAGTGATTTCAAGTAGAAGCGTTCTCACTGTGACTCTCTGGCCCCCAAGAAGGAACAGCCATCCCGAGGGACACGTCTCCGGGGGCCGGCCCGGCGCTGTCCACACTCTGGGCACGTGCGCGCTACGTCCCCAACGACGGCGGCCGAGGCGGGCCCTGTGTAGGCGCCTGAGCCCTCCCTGTGCGGTCCCCCAGGGTGCCGTCCGCACGCGTCACCGTCGCCCCCCCTCACGGGGGCCACAGGCCAGCATCTGAGCCCCTGGCTTCCGCCAGGGCCCCCAGCCCATCATCCGCCTTCTCCGAGGGCTGTCCCAACGTCCCCCGGGATCCCCCAAGGCTTCTATGCAGAAACCTTCCACCCGAAACCCCGGAGCAGGCAGCCCTGAGCCCCGAGGAGGGGCGCCCAGGAGGGAGCTCACGCCGCCCCTCCTCCCACCTAGAGCAGTGACACAGTGACATATGGACACCCGCGTCAAGGTGTCTCTCAGCCTCCTGTGGCAACGGGGGTTCGGGGTGGTGGCCCGGCTCCTCCTCCCGCCTCTTATCTGCTCCTCGGAGGCTTGACCGCTCTCCCCCGTGGGACGTGTGGCTCTGGGCACTGTGACTCCCGCACACTCCTCTGAGAGCCGGCACTGACTCATCCCCCTGCCAGCACAGGGCACCAAAGGCAGCGCCCACGTCACGGGAGCTGTCCCACGGGCAGACACCCCGACTCTCAGCAGGGCTGCAGGGCCGGCCGTGGACAGCCCCCTGTCCCCACGAGGACACGGACACAGAGCCGTGAGGTCTGACTGCGGCGCACGAGTGACAAGCACAAACCCAGCAAAGCACAGCGTCCCATGCGTGATTTTCTTTTCAAGTCCCTGCGAGACAAAAGCACTCACTCTGCCAATACATCCCGGACGCAGGAGAAAACGCCCCGGTGTAAGGCAGAGGTGGGCGAACACTGTCCTGTAAAGGACCAGAAAGCAAATAGTTTAGATTTCTGAGGACCCACTGGGAAACTGAGGCCATGATTTCAGTACACAATGAGTCCAAATGTCCCACTTTTATTGATGAAATTCAAAATATTACGGTAATAACGGTCGAGCACAACTTTTTGTAAAACAGGTCCACTAAGAAAGCCACGCTTCTGGGGGGTGACATCCGCTCAGCTGGGACTCGGCTCGCAGTCCCCATCCACATCTCTGGCCAAGGTCCACTCACGAGCGCTGCGCTGAGTGAGAGTGTATGTATTTCATGTTCGGACGTGTCTTTTTACCCAAGCAGCCTCTGTCACATAGTGACACCGAGTCACAGGCGTGCCACTTCGGTGAGCAGACTCACCATGTGAGGGCATTTGCGTAATTTGCTCTTCTTGACGCTGTCTATTCCGTGTCGTCCCGTCACAGGTGAGTCGCTGCCACCCTGGCGGTCAGGGTCAAGAGCCTCGCTGCCCAGTGAAGTGTACTCTGCAATACGCAGTGGCATCAGAGTCGGACCAACGCTGCTGAAACAGCAGTCTGAGCTCAGGACACACGTCTACTGCGAATCTGGGGCGGGAAGAGGTGAGGTCCGGGGGAGGAGGGGTCTCTCTTCTTTGCTCTAACTTTTGACGGCATGGAAAGCTACATAAAACAGCTCGGAAATCACTCGTGATTAGCATTGAAACAACTTTTAGATTTGTATATACGTAGTGTTTTGTCTCATAATTTTAGGCTGAATTCCTTAAGAAAAACACATTAGCAAGCCTGCGGCGAACAAAACTGATTTCCAAAGCCATTCGGTGTTCGATAGCAGTGGTTGAGAGCAGCTTCTCTTATTCAGAAAAATTGCAAATCAGCCCTCAGCTCAAAAGACCGCAGTATAACTTCACTGCCCGCGGCTCAGACGCTGACATGTCACGTGCTGGGGCCGCTCGGACGTTCAGCTTCTGATTCTGACAAAAATTCACGGGACTGACAGCGGCTAAGCCC
>PVKZ01008357.1:0-16496 GCA_004027375.1 Macroglossus sobrinus
TGAAAACAACCATTACCTATCCAGAAGTCTCCTGGGACTTGTTTCTTTTGCTCAGTACTCTGTTTATGAGATTCATCCATGTCCATGTCTGTAGCTGCAGTGCCTCCACTCACATGCATGTGTGGTATTCCTTTGTATAGTTTGTCAACATCTATCTATCTAAATGATCTTTTGTGGATATTTGGATTGTTTTCAGTTTCCTGCTATTACCAAAAACATTCTATGAACAACATTCTTTAAAGTCCCTTCTAATATAATGTATAATAATTTTATTAGAGAGAATTTTACCTGGGAGTACAATTGCTTGGTAAAGAGAATATGAAGGTGAGCCTATATCCTATTTTAGTATAATGCCCACTTTATTTGGCAATGCAAATTGTTTTCCAAAGTTGTACTCAGTGTATGGTGTATAGAAGTTCCTAATGTTCCATGTCCTGGCCAATACTTGATATTGTCAGACTCTTCAATTTTTATTTATTAATTGGGTGTATAAATTCATTAGGAATTTAATTTGCATTTCACTGATTTCTAAAAATTGATCATCTTTTCAAGTATTTATTGATTAATAGGAAACTGATTTAAACTAATTTACTTAATCAATATCTTAACATTAAGCCAAACTTCACTGGAAATTAAATGATTTATTGATTTTCTAATGTTAAAACCATTTTGTATTTCTGAGATTAACCCAATTTGGTCATTTATTGTCTAACGGTAGGGCAAAGGTGTAATGGCCACTGGAACAAGAAGGTATCTTCGGACTGAAAAATGAAGCAGGCAACTTTATAAAATATAACAGAATTTGTCATAGGGTAATTTACTTATGGATGTAATATCAGAGCAGAACAGATGACCCAGAAGTTCTGCATAGATTACTCTCTGCTCCAGATCCCTGTAGCTCCAGGGGCCATACTTCCTAGTGGTCTTGTTACCCCCTGGGTTCTTGTAATCTCCCACAGTGGAAATCAAGAGAGATCACCACAAGAAAGTTCAGGCAAGAGGCAAAAGTTTATTAAACTTGTGCACAAGGGAGCCAACACCGAGAAAGGAAAGGTTCCAATGGCTCCCTGAGTGCAGTTCCAGCAGGGATTTAAAGGGAGCTAAGCAGGGTAAAAGCTATGTTTAGGCATGTAAAGGCACAGGTTTCTTGGCACCTGCACACTTCTTTATGTGTTGCATGGCTCATTAGCATGGTAAATCTCTGTCCTTGGGTGTGATTTAAATTAGGAAAAGGTCACCTTAGGGACATTCTTGGGCCTTACTGCACATGCAAGGTGGTAGGGAAAGTCCTTTGTTTATGTGGATCTTTGTAGTTTGTCTCCCAAGGCTCCTTGTTGCCCATGGGTAGTACTCTAAGGTAGATATACTTGTGAAATTTATCAGTCTTCAGCAGCTGACCTGTTTAACTGGACAACAGAAAGTTGCCCTCCTGTCTCATTATGATAAATGATTGCTTGTAATTGATGCTGTCACAAGTTTTATACTTATCTCAGTTTTCATGCTTCTGTTGTTACTAACAAAAATATTTATGGCTATGTTTAAGGAAAAACCAGAAGGCTTTGATATGCTTGCTAAAGACAGTGAGCTTGGTCAAAGATCACAGCTTGAAACTGTGGACTTTGGATGATAATGATGTGTCAATGTAGGTTCATTGATTGTAACAAATGTACCACTCTGGCATTGAATGTTGATAGTAGGGGAGGCTATGCATGTATGAGGACAAGGCTTATATGAGAACTCTCTGTAATTTATGCTCAGTTTTTCTGTGAACCTGAAACTGCTGTAGAAAATAAAATCTATTTAATTTTAAAAAATGAAATGCAGTTTTTAGAATACCAGCCCCAGCATCACAGCAGTATATAGAATAGTGGATTTGAAGCTGAAAGACATAGTTTGATAATGAGCTGATAATATCTCCTTGCAGATATTACAAGAAACCTGGAACAATTTAACTTTATTTAGAAACCTCCCAATGTATATGTTATTGTTTTGGTGTGTTTCCATTCCATTTTAATAGTTAAACTCTAGAAGACTTTAGAACTGTTGTTTTTTATTGTCAGGGATCATGTAGGGTTTTTACCTATTCTCCTAAACAGAAGGTAATCTGTTTCTATGGCTGCTTTTAATTTTATTTTATTTTAATTGTGGTAAAATTTATAGGCAGTGAAATATACTGGTCTTATATATTCTAGGTCAGTGAGTTTTGACAGATGTATACACTATGTAACCCACATTCTGGATACTTTTAATATCTACTGTTTTTCTTTAACGGTACTCAGTTTCTTTGTGATATGTCTATGTGTATAGACTTCTTGTCATCTATTCTGCTTGAAATTTGTTGGGCTTCAGGACTCTGTAGATTTGTATCTTTCAATTAGTTCCCTATTGACTTATAAAAATCTTTATATAATGAAACATTATCTTTGCTTTATTATCTCTTACTCCTTCAAGAATTCCAGTTAAGTTTCTCACTTTACTCTTTGTATGTCTTATTTTCTCTTTCATATTCCTCTCTGTGGCTCTGTATTTCATTCTGGATAATTTCTTTTAATGTATTTTCTAGTTCATTAATTCTATCTTCAGCTAAATTTAAACTGCTCTTTGAGTTTCTCAAAAGAAAATTTAAGTGGAAATTTTCAAGTAATATAAAAAGTAAAATATAATGAATCTTTATATACTTATCCTCCTGCTTAAACTATTATAAAATATGATCAATTTTGTTTCCTCTATACCTTTACCGCTTCTCCCAGACTCCCACAGAATTATTTTAATGCAAATACCAGACATACCATTTCATTAGTAAACACATAAATATGTATCTCTAAGAGACAAGAACTATTTTTTAACATAACATATAACAATACCATTATTAAATCTAACAAATTGAATATATTATAACAATGATACTATTATTACATCTAGCAAAATTAACAATGATATCTTAATATCATAAAATATTCATTGTGTTCAGATTTCCCTAATTGACTTAGATGGTGTGCATAAAAATCTTTTGATAGATGGTTTGTTTCAGGATCCAAACAAGATCTACACATTGCATTTAGTTGATGTGTTTCTTAGATCTCTTTTAATTTTTAACAGTTCTCCTCTCTGCTTTTTTTCTTGCACTGTATTTATTGAAGAAACAGGGACATTGATTCAGTTTTAGTCTTGATTACATCAGAATTAGATTCTTACGGTGCCATTTAACATATTCTCCTATTTCTCCCATTTCCCATAAACTGGTAATTATATTTAAAGTCTTATATTTTTGGCAAGAATCTTTCATAGATAATGTCCTATACTTCCTGTTGTGTCCCATCAAGAAGGATGTAATGTCTGATTGTTCCTCTTTTCATGACATCAAGTCAGCTTGATTCACCTGTAAACTTCTTACCTAATGCTTCTGGCAGTCATTGATAACTATTGCCTAAATCAATGATTTCATTAGGATTGTAAAATGATGACAGTATATTATTCCTTCTGCACTTAAACAAAAAACTTTTTAGCTGGAGTTCTTCTACAAAGAATAGTTGCTTCTTAAACTATTAAGTTATTTTATCCATTCAGTTTTTAATTTAAAACTATATTTTTCATTTTAAATATGTTAGGTCATTTTTATAGTTTTTTTTTTGTTTTCTGATATATTTTCAAGTTTCTCTTTTATTTCTTTAAGTATAGTAAACATAATTGTTTTTTAATCTGTGTCAGATAATTACAATATCTGAAGTCTTTGGGACTCAGTCTCTGCTGTCATTTCTTATGGTGCTCATTGATGGTGTCTTATATTTTGTGTTTAGTTATTTTTTTATTATGAGCTACTAACTTTCCTTGAAAAATGATATATAAAAGTTCTTTGATTCCTAGGATGAAAGGATTTTTTTTGAGAGTTGATTTGTCTTTGCTTCTGTCCTAGGGCATTACACTCTCTTCCTTAGAACCACTAAAATTAAATTTATAGCTTGAATTTTTTTAACCACCAAAATGTTGTGAAATTGGACTTCAAATTTCTTTAAGAACATGCATGTGGTCACTAATTCCCCTGCTCTGTTTGTCACCAAGGTAATCTTCTTTGCAGTTCCCTGGAGATGGGAACTGAGGGGTATCTTCTCTCAGATGCTCTATGTCAAGTAGGTCTTCTGTTCCTTTAGGAAAAAAAACAAACACCCAAACCAAACCAAACAAACAAAAAAACTACACAACAAAGCTCAGTTCTTCAATTTGCAAATGCCCTCCAAGCAAAGGAGACCCAAGTGTTTCGAATATACCTCCCTAAGTTTCTAACTTTATTTAGATTTTGGCCTGTTAATTCTTTGCTGTTTTGTTGGCTTTACCATGCTTTTAAGAAGAAATATATTTACACTTTACCCAGAATTTTTAGTTGTTTTTAGTGTGAGGATAACCAACCATATTGAAGAAAACAGAAGCCTGTTTGTTTAGTCTTCCCAGCACAACTTTTTATTTTCATTGGAATTAGTGTCTTTTCTCCCTTTAACTTTATACATACTTATCATTAACATAGCTCCACACTCTCCTCTGGTTATACAAATATCTTCTCAATAAGTTCAAATGTATTAGGTAGTCTATCAATTTTACTTATTGAGGAAATCACTTCTAAATCCTCTGAACTGCTCTATTTTGATGAACTAATCTCCAGTCCTTCCCTACAACTTGGACACCCCCTTTGCCATTGTCCTGGGGATTCCTTTTGTTTCTCTTTTGTGCTGGATCCTGTTTCTAGGATTCCATATCATTTTTTTATTGACTTACTGATTTGTCTTGGTATAATAAATCTTTTTCTATATTTCTAAAAGGAATGCCTGGAGTCTCAATATTTGAGATTTTGCATATCTAAAATTCTTTATTCTAGACTTAAATCAGTTTGGCTGAGTGTAGAATTCTAGGTTGAAAATAATTTTCTTCTGAATTTTGCAAGCATTTCTTCATTACAGTGTTGATGAATTGATAAGCCTAAAGCTGTTCTGATTTTTGATTCTTGTATGCAACTTGTTCTTTCTCTTGGAAAACTTTTGGAATTGTTTCTCTGTGTCCAGTGTTCTGATAATCTATATGGCCTTGGTGTGGGCCTTCATTTCTTCATTTTAAATAATTTCTTTATTTATTTCTTTTAAATAATTCCTTTGTTTATTTCTTCCAGTTCTCTGTTTTCTTTCTGGGACTCTAATTATTCTGGCATTCTACCTTCTGGACAGATCCTCTAATTTTTATCAATTTTCTCCTAAAGTAGAGCAAATTTGATCTTCATCTTCCAGTCTTTCTATTGAATTTTTATTTCTGCTATCGTGGTTTTGATTTCCAAGAGCTCTTTTTGCTTATCTGAATAGTAGTTACTTTTTAGTATATGTGCTGCTGAAGCAAGCACAGTAGTTACTTTTTAAATAGCTTCCTTGTGTTATTTTGAGGATACATGTTCTCTCTCTGAGGATATTAATGATGGATTTTTTGTTTCTTTTATTTTTAAGTGTTTTTCTCTCTTGCAATTTTTGTCTCTTCTAAGTTTATTTTTTCCTTCCTTCCTTCCTTCCTTCCTTCTTTCCTTCCTTTTCTTCTTCTTCTTCTTCTTCTTCTTCTTCTTCTTCTTCTTCTTCTTCTTCTTCTTCTTCTCTCTCTTTTTCTTTCTTTCTTTCTTTCTTTCTTTCTTTCTTTCTTTCTTTCTTTCTTTCTTTCTTTCTTTCTTTCTTTCTTTCTTTCTTTCTTATATACTAAAGACTTTCCTTAAATGTCTAATAATCCTGGCCATCTGCTTATATTTAAGAGGACATTAAAAAGATTATCGGAAAGACTGTGTGAGGGCTAGGCATGTAGACCAAGGGCTTAATTGTAGAAATCTTTCACTTACTTCATTAAGAGAATACCGATGAGAGTATCTTTGGGATTTATCTTTGGGGCTGGTCAGATTCCCCAGAGAATTTTCCAAGGGTATAATCATGCTCTTGTTTACCTTTGTTTAGGAATCAATTTCTCAGGTTTGCTAAGCCAGTTACCATTCTTTCATTTGCTTTCTAGCTTCTAAAATGTTGCTGCTGTTGTCTCCTTTCTCTCTCTTTGTTCTTGTATGGTCTGGAGTATAATTTGTACATTCGCCTCCCCTTCCCCTGTCCTTAACTGGAAGCCCCCATTATTTATGATAATTTTACCGGAGGACAACATATTGTACAGACGGAATCGTGAAGAAAGGCTTTGACACGAATCACCATATTGCCCTTAAATTACATGTATATATGAAAAGAGGAATGCTTTTATATAATAGTTCGTTTTGCAAACAAGAATTATCTTTCAGGGGTATTGCGTGCATCCACCCACTGGCCTCAATCCTCTGCCTGGCGCGGGCCGATACAACGCAAGAAACAACTGATAATAGTGATAACAAGAGATGCAGGAGACAGCTGTGCGAATACAGGGACAAACTGCTTAAAAGGACCCAGCACATACACCACGCCTCTCTAGAACTGGGAGAGGGTGGGAGGGGGTCTGGTCTCGTCAATGATTGGTTGGTCTCTCGGACCAATCGCACACAGCGAGTGATTTTTGCCAATGATCGTGATCCACCTCTTCGTGGGCTTTGGAGCGACGTTTACAAATGGAAATCTGGTACGTGAGAGGGACAGAATATATAGCCAATGAGCCTTGGAGCATTAATGGGTGTGGTGAGGCCGCTGCCAGGTTTAGGGCGGAAGGAGTTTGGGATAAGAAAGGGAACAAAAGATGGCGGCAGAAGCGCTGCTGTCCAGGCTGTTGGGGCTGCTGCTCTTGGGATTCCTGTTACCTGCAAGTCTCGCTAGCGGTGTCGGGAGCCTGAACTTGGAAGAGCTGAGTGAGATGCGTTATGGGATTGAGATCCTGCCGTTGCCTGTCATGGGAGGGCAGGTAAGGAGGCGTAGAGCGGGCGAGGGTCTGGGGCAAGGGAAAGTGGGGAAAGAAGAGGAAGAAGGGCAGCTGTGGGGACTGCGGCGGGAGCTTAAGGAGAATCGGGAAGAGTAGATAGGAGTTTTACTATATCTCCTGAGGATCGCAGACTGAGACCCATTTCCTCCGGGCCGGAGACTTGGAGGGGGTGAGGCTTCCGGCTGTCAGCATCAGGTTCTGGTTCCTGATCAAAACACCCCTTCCCAGGCTACGCCTCGGTGGAGAAATGGGAGAGCCCTCTCCCTTCACCCGTCCAACGGAGCTGGAGGACTTGTGGCTCACTCTGTCTTGACGGGGACTTTCCCCGGGATCAGAAGAGGGATCTCGTTGTTTTGCCTGATCCTAGCCTCTCTTTGCCTACCTGTCCCACAACTCTCCCTTCTTTCCCAGAGCCAAGCTTCAGACGTGGTGATTGTCTCCTCTAAGTACAAACAGCGCTATGAATGTCGCTTGCCAGCTGGAGCTATTCACTTCCAACGTGAAAGAGAGGAGGAGGCCCCTGCTTACCAAGGGCCTGGGATCCCTGAGTTGTTGAACCCAATGAAAGATGCTCCCTGCCTGCTGAAGGTGAAAGGGACTGGGATGGATGGAATGAGGGCTTGGAAACTGTCTGAGAACCAGAGTGCCAGTAAGTAGGACAGAATGGGGAGGACCTATCAGAGTTAAGAAGGCCATTGGAGGAGTAGACATATTGTACAGACAGGAAAGAAGCAAAGAATCTTGACACCACTGATAACACTTTGCTACATGTAGAGGAGGGTTAGGATAGAAGATCTCAAAATAAGGGTAAAGCCAAAAATGGGAGACAGTGTGAGATAGGAGAGACACTCCCCTAAAGAAGCCTTCCTGATAAAGTCATCCCTTTCCCCTATCACTCTCTGCCCCAGTATCCTGTTTTCATTGTGGCACTTTTTATAATCTGAAATCATCTTATTAACTGAATAATCAATGTATTTATTTTTGGTTTGAGTCCCAGCACTAGAATGTAAATTCATGAGGTCAGAGAATTTATCTTGTTCATAGGTATATCTCCAGTGACCAGAACAGCACAAGAAATGTAGTTCAATTAATATTTGAATATTTTATGTTTCCCTGGTCTGAATGCTTCAAGAATACCATTTCTTATCTTTATGGAAAGCAAAAAAGGATTAAAAAAATTCTTTAAAAAGGGAGGCATGGAAAGCCCACAGGTAGAAAACAGACTTTTAGGTATCTCTCTGAATCACAGAGGAAAACAGCCCTCTCCACACTAAGAATCTGGTGTATTGAGTGTGGCAGCAGCGAGAGATGAGAAGATGGTAGGTTATGTGTCTTGGAGCCAGAAAAGATTCTGGTTCCAAGAAGAGACATCTACACTTCATCCTCCTGATTGTTTTTTTTTTTTTATTGTCAGACCAAGGACTGGTGGACATACGAATTTTGTTATGGACGCCACATCCAGCAGTATCACATGGAAGGTGATTCACTTCTACGTTTTCCTGAAGCCCTCAGCAACCTGTCATGGATGGTGACCTTCCTTCCGAGTCCCCTTTCTTCCTAGTCCTCTTAGAAGGGAGTAATCAGGATTCATTGTGGTTTCTCTTGCAGATTCAGAGATCAAAGGTGAAGTCCTCTATCTCGGCTACTACCAATCGGCCTTCAACTGGGATGATGAAACAGCTAAGGTAGCAGCAGTGTGGGATTGGGTGAGAAAGGGGTCCTGGCTGCAGACTAAGAGCCCTGACAAAAAGGGGAGGGTCAGAATTAGCTGATGTGTTTCTTGGGACTTGGTGGCCATTAGGACAATGTGCCATTCTTGCTCCTTGCTGTATTTCTCACACCCCATCCCTCCTGCCTCATGTCCTCCCCAGGCCTCCAAGCAGCATCGCCTGAAACGCTACCACAGCCAGACCTATGTCAATGGGTCCAAGTGCGATCTCAATGGGAGGCCCCGGGAGGCTGAGGTTCGGGTGAGTCCTGAAAGATGGAAGCTGATACTTCCTCAGTGACAATTCAGATTTTAATGGAAGAGGGAAGGTTTGCATTTTACAGTCATGAGGGTCTCTCTATCACCTTATGTTTAAGACTCTTATTACCAGTTGCCTAGCTGGATGTCACTGTCTCAATATTCAGAAGCACTTCTAGTCAGCATTTCCCAAGTTGTCTTCTCCAGTTCCCAACCACACTTACTTCTATTTCCATGGTTCTCCTTTCTGTCACCTAAGCTAGAAACCTGAATGTCATTAATGACTCCTCCTTCACTTTGTCCTTCTTCATTTAATGGGCTATGCTCTGGAGATACAGTGGTCGACAAACTTGCAGCCCCTGCCCCCATAGAATGCATAGTTTAGAAAGGAAGACAGATATTAACAAAAGAACCACAGAAATAAGTTTGTAATTACAGAGAATTACAGATATGAAGGAAAGGAATCTAGTTCTCTCAGAGTAAATATCAAAGCCCATTCATTCTGTTCTAGATTTCTCTCTTCTTCTTTCCTATGTTGGTACCTTCATCTCTCACCTGCATCACTGCCAACAGCCTTTTAACAAGTGTTCCTGATCTAGTGGTCTTTACTGAGTGCAGGCAGGCCGATAGGCAGGCAGATGTAGGGTGGGAAAAATTTCTTAGGTGATTCCAATGTATATTCACAACATACACACCTGTTGAGGAACACATGACAAGAATTATCTTTCTGTAATACGCATTTGCACATGTAGTTGTGTGCTTGGAAATGTTGAACACCCAGATCATGAGGGTAGGGTAAGGGGAGAGGAGAAGGGAGCCCTGATTTATAAAGTTTGCCAGTATCTGTGGTGTAAATATCCCCACCATGGCCAAATTCATGCTATCACCATGATATCAACTGTCTTGCAACATTACTGAAAATTTCCTAGTTGGCTCTTGTGAACTGGTGTGAGCTGGCTCCAATATACCACTATAAGCATGTGTTACTTCTTTACCCAGTCCTGAAAAACCCTTGATGATTCTGCTTGTTCAAAAGATAAAATCCAAATATTTCAACCCAGACTGGGGTGATAGCAGTGGAGGTAATGAAAAGCAGTCAGATTCTGGATGTATTTTGAAGGCTGGATGTATTTTGAAGGCAGAGCCAATAAGATATTTTGATGGATTGGATTTGGGGTGGAGTCAAATATGACCCCAGTTTTTAGCTTAAGCAACTGGAAGTGGGAGGTGTTGGGCATGTGAAGGCCAAGATGTCTATCAGACATCTCTGTGGCAATATCTAGTTGGTTCTGTGATTCTGGAGTTCGAGGACAGGTCTGGCCTGGAGATGTAAATGCTCATTGTGTTTCTGCTCCATTGACCTTCTTTCTTTTCTTTGAACCAGTGGGTCTCATTGTTTCCCTCTGCATAGAGCTGTCTTCTCTGAGGTCTTTGAATAGCTGGCTCCATTCCCTCATTCAGGTTATATATCCCTATGACACCTCTAGAAGGAGACCTGATGTGGGAACACAGAAACACACACTCAGGTGCACCCTTCTACCCCCATCTTTCTTTCCCTATCCTTGTAAATGCCTACAGTGTTTTATATTCTTCAAAGATGTGCCACTTCCTGAAATCATCCTACTCATTTGAATTTACTATATCTACCCCCACCAGAAGAAGCTTCAGGTAGTGAGGGACAATATCTGTCTTATTTTTTGCTATATCCTCAGTGCCTGAAACAGTGTAGGCACCAAGTAAGTGCCCAGAAATTATTCAGTGAATGAATGGAATGAATGATAAGCCAGTTCAAATGTCACTTACTTTATGTGAGCTTTCTAGGCTAACCCAGAAAGTTAGTTGTATTCCTTCAGTGCTTCATATACATACACCCACATCCACATGTACCCATGTCTTAGAACATTTGGGCTGTTATAACAAAATACCACAGGCTGGGTAGCTTATAAACAACAGAAATTTATTTTCACATTTCTGGAAGCTGGAAGTTGAAGGTCAAGGTGCCAGCATGGTTGGGTGAGGGTCCTCTTCCAGGTCACAGACTTCTTATATCCCCACATGGTGGAAGGGGTTAGGGAGCTCTCTGGGGTCTCTTTTATAAGAGCACTAATCCCATGCATGAGGGCTCCATCCTCATGACTTAAGCACCTCCCAAAGGCCCCACTTCCTAATACTATCACATTAGGGGTTAGGATCTCAACATATGAATTTTAAGGGAGGCATAAACATTCAAACCATAAGCATCCACAGCTATATAATCTATTATAGCACTTAATCATATTCTCTTTATTTCTTTACTACTTTGTAACTTCAGTAGGCCAAGAGCTGACAGCAAAGATTGTTTTCCTCCTATCTTTTGAATATATGCCCTGTGCCAAGCTTTATATAATAGAAACTGGGGATAAAATGATGACTGAGAGACATTAAATAGCCACAACAAGCAGGATAAATACTTGGACAGGTGAAGTACATATCATAGGGGAGCAATGAAGGAATTAATCAATTCTAGGTAAAGGAGAGGCCTCTGGAAGAAAGTGGCATTTGATGTGACTAATGATTGAAGGATAAGGAGTTAGTCCAGCAGCTATAGAGGAGTGGGAGAGAGAAGAACCATCCCAGGTGGAAGATGCAGTAAGTGCAAAAGGCAAATGGCCTATCTCCGGACTTGAAAGCTACTCACAGTGACTGGAGAGAATTGTGGGAAAGGGTTTAGGAGGCTGCGTGAAGAGAGCTGGGAAGTTGTCTAGAAGGGACAAGTCACAGGTCATGAAGCTCTGTAGCTATGTTAAGGAGTTTGGACAACCTGAGAAAAAAGGGAGAGCCAATGAAGTGTTTTAAAAAGAATAATGACATATTTAGTTTGGGTTTCGAAGGCTCACTCTGGCTGGAGTATGGCAAATGATTGGGGAACCAGTTAGAAGATGGTTGCAGCAATTCAGGTGAGAAAACCAGGATGGTGTGGGGATGAAGAAATGTGAATTTCTGGAGAGATTTAAGGGATGAAATCAATAAAGTAAGATGAATAAAGTAAGATGACTGAAGGATAAGGAGTTATAAAGTAAGATTCCCGGGTTTCTGGCTTAAGCAACTAAATAGATGGTGATTCTTATTACTGAGATAGATATTGTAGGAAGAGGAGTAGATTGAGTAAAGAAAAATGATTTTGGTTTTGAATAGGATGATTTTAGTGGCTGCAATCATCCAAGCAGAGATATCTGAGGAGGCTGTTGGATCTGTGGGTCTGGAGCTCAGGAGAGTGATCTGAAATGAACACACAGGATTGAGAGTCATCAACATATTGATTATAATTGGAGTCACATTATGGATAAAATTCCCCCAAAGAAACAATATATAGTGAGAAAAGTGGGACAAAACTTTGAAAGAGTGATCACTGAAAGCTTGGGCAGAAGGCCTTAGCCAAGAAGAAAAAGCCAGAGAGGAAACTATGGTGACATGGAACTCAGGAAGGACATGTTTCAAGGAGGGACTGGTCCACCGTCCCTCCACGGAAGAGGAGAATTAAAACTGCTTGTTCGTAATCATGGGATTTATTATTATAATAAAAGCAAAGTGTACACATAGAAATAAAAATTCAGATGGTAGGCACTAGAACCAGATGACAATTCCTAAATCTATTACCAATTACCCTTGCTCAGCCCTTCGGTTGAACTTAATGGGCAGAGGTAATTGGTGATCTCTGCTAGAACAGTTTCAGTGGGGTGGTGAAGATGAGGTGCTGAGGAAAGTGGTGAAGTCTAGATAGGAAGGAGAGGGAAAGGCATGCACTAAAGAGAGTAGCTGTGGTGTTGGGGAGGGTGCTACTTGGTTGTTGTGTGTTTTAAGAGGGGAGCATGTTTAAATGTTGTTAGGTAGACCTGGTAGAAAGAAGGAGAGGTTGAGGAACAAGAAGAGAATGTGGACAGGGCTGGGATGCAGAACACAGGAGAGCAGTTATCCTGAGGAGGGGGGCTCTAGGGTTGTAACTAGAATGAAAGGGTTTTGTATTTCCTGAGGAGTCTGGAAATTTCAGTAAGAGAAAATTGAGAGCATTCCAGCCTGGTAACTTCTCTTTTTTATTTTTCATATTGTGACCACTCAAGTTCATTGCATGTGTGATTGAGTAAATTGCTTACTCCAGGGCAGGCATGATGAAGTTCCAACTTCCCGATGCCTCATTAGAAACAGTGTGCATAGTGTTTGGGAAAAGTACAGTTTCTGTGGGGTTTGGGAACAATTGGCTAGCCATCTGGAATTAAATAAACTTGGATCCCTATCTCAATTCTTACGTAAGATTTCAGAGAGATCTAGGTTTTTTTTTTCCTTTTTAATTTTTAATTATAAAACATTTTAAACATAGAGACCCACAAATCCACTGCCAGGTTAAACAAATGTTAACATTTTGCCACATTTTCTTCAGATCTCTGTTTTTTTTAAATAAAAGAATAAGATGCTAATGATAAAGGTTAAAGACCAGCCTCTCATTTCTTCCCTCTCCCTCCTCTATAGAAACAACCACAAACATCTCCATACTTGCTTTATACTTTTATTACTGATACACATATCATAGACAATACATATTTTTTTGTGTTTTAAAATTATACATCAGTGTGATCAACTTGCTTTTTCACGAATCAGTGTTTTTGCCATTCTGTGGCATTACATGGAGATATCTAGTCCAATTATATTAATGGCTGCATTGTGTTTTATTTTCTATTTAATCATTCCTTTACTGAGAAACAGTAGGGTTTCAACTCACTTTCACACACAGCCTTGAAAGTAGGTCTCATTGTGAACCTGAAAGAGTTTCTCCAGGGAAATACTTTGAAGCAGAATCATTGGGTTACAATAAGTGCATATTTTATTGGTGAATTTAATGTACCACTCATTTTTTCAATGTCTTTTTTTTATATAGGCATTCTTTATTTGTTTTTATTTTTTTAAGTTATGATAAAATATACATAACATAAAAGTTACCATTTTAATCATTTTTAAATACAGTTATTTAGTGCTTTAACAATGTTGTGTAACCATTACCAACATCCATCTCCATAACTTTTTATAATCCCAAACAGAAACTCTGTACCCTTAAAGAGTAACATCCCATTTCCTCCTTTCCCCAGCAGCTTTTCTACTTTCTGTCTCTATAAATTTGCCTGTTCTAGGTACTTCATGTAAGTAGAATCATATAATATTTGTTCTTTTATGTATGGCTTATTTTATTTAGCATAATGTTTTCAAAGTTCAACCATGTTATAGCATATATCAGAATTTTATTCTTTTTATGGTATATTCCTTTCATGGAATATTTAGTAATATTTCATTATGTGTATATACTACATTTTGTTTATTCATCTATTGATAAATGGACACTTGGTGTTTCTACTATTGGCTCTTTTCGATAATGCGGCAATGAATGTTAGTGTCCAAGTATCTGTTTAAGTCATTTTCACTTCTTTTAGGTATGTATCTGGGAGTGGAGTATGCCTTATGATAATTATACATTTAGCTTTTTGAGGAATTGCCAAGCTGTTTTACACAGCAGCTGCACTGTTTTACCTTCCCACTACCAATGCACAAAGATTGCAGTTTCTCCACACCTTCTTTAATACTTGTTATTTTCCTCTTTTTTTTTTTTTAATAATGTGACCATATTAATGAGTTTGAAGCAATATCTTATTGTGGTCTTAATTTGCATTTCTCTAATGACTAATGAAGCTGGGCATTTTTTCATGTGCTTATTGGCCATGTGTATATCTTCTTTGGAGAAATGTCTATTCAAATCCTTTGCCCATTTTTGAATGGAGATATTTGTTTTTCATTGTTGAGTTGTAGGAGTTCTTCATATATTCTAGATATTAATCACTTATCAGATATATGATTTACAAATATTTTCTCCCATTCCATGGATTGATTTTTCATTCTCTTAGTAGTGTTTCTTATGCACAAAGTTTTTAATTCTGATGAAGTCTAATTTTGATGTCATATTTATAATGATTATAAGAGTTTTTTAGGTTTTTTATACATGAAACATTAGTAAATTATAATTTCATAGGCCATTATTTAATTGTCTACATTTTCAAATGTATTAGTATTTTCTTTTTCATAATATGTTTTTGAAACTATATCCTCTTTTTAATTCCTAATATTGACTTTGCCTTTTCTCTTCTTGTGAATCTGTCTTGCCAGAGATTTGTCTGTCATATTAGTCCAAGAGCCACCTTTTGACTTTGTTTGTCCTTTCTATTGTCTGTTTACTATTTCCCTAACATTTTTATTATTTTATCTTTATTATTTCCTTCTTTCTTTGTATTCTCTTTCTAACTTCTTAGGGTTTTTTTTTTACACTTGAAAAATTCTATTTTTAATTTTTTGACTAGATATTACATTCTCATAACTCAAATATAGAAATGCTTAAAAAGTATACAGAAAAAGTCTCAACATACCTTTCCCCTTATCAGCCTATTCCTATTCGCATAAGAAAGATAACCATTGTTAGCTTCTTTTTATACACTCAGAGTTTTTTTAATGCATATATAAACATATTTCTTTGAGCTCTTTCCAAATAAATTATTAAAAGCTCCCTCATTCTTTTTTTTATAGTCTCTGTTATTCTCTTATACACCTGTACCATCATTTGTCTCAATAGTTTCCTGTCGGTGGACATTTAGGTTGTTTTAATTTTTTTTTTATTACTATAGAAGTGCTACAGTGAAATACCTACAGAGTATATGCAGATTAAATTCCTGGAAGTAGACTCGTGTCATTTTTATATGTACTATAAAGTTATCTAGCAGTGTATGAGAATATCAGTTTCCTTACAGATATGCCATCCCAATGTATTTTTAAACAATGGGTTTTGGCGCATCATCAGATAGGCATCAGAGGAAGAATGATTTCCTAGTATGGTTTTAACGTGCATTTCTCTTAGGAAGAGATATGTGGTCTTATTCTTATTTAAGAACTATTTTTTCTCTCTTTCCTCCTTTACTCTTCTTTCAACCATGTAAATTCTTTGTTCATTTACCTAATGGGTTGTTAATCTTTTTCTCCTCAATTTATAAGAGCTCTTTGTCTAATAGAGAGATGAGCCCTTTGTCCTGATAGGAATTGCAACTATTCTTCCAACTACTTTTGTGGCGTGCTTCTCTTACTTTCTCCTTTCCTAATCATCCACTTGACTCTGAGGACTATGTTGGTTGCATCCCTCAAGTTTTGATATGTGGTATTTCTCTTTTCATTGTGGATTGTGCTTTGCTTCAGAACTTACTTAGTATTATGCTTATTATTTTTCTAAACACATATGTTTTCTTTCTTTTGTTTTTATATGATATATATGATTTGCTATTGATTTCGAATTTTATGCCATGTGTCACTGATTCTCTTGGTGATTCTGGAGACTTTGTGAGGATCTTTTAAAGAAGGATCTGGGCGTGCTTGAAAGCATGTGTTTTCTCTAATTATTCAGTTCAAGACTGTAATTGTGTTTCAAATTTTCTACTAATATTTGTCCAGTTGCTCAATCAATTGAAAGGAGCATATTAAATTTTTCACTATAATGGTGGATTTGGCAGTTCTGCCAATTTTTCCTTCATGTGTTTTGAGACTGTGTTAGGTGCATATAAATTCAGAA
>PVKZ01008358.1:0-16490 GCA_004027375.1 Macroglossus sobrinus
GTGTGGATTTTAAGGGGCAGCACCTTACATTTTGAGGTGACCAGTGTAGACGCCGCTCTAAGTGACTCGCCCGTATCCCTTAGGCCTTTCCGTGGACTCCCGCCACTGCCAGGACCTCGTCTCCGAGTCGGAGGGGCGTTCACCTAGGGGCCCGTGCAAGCCTGCCCTCTTCATAGGGCCTGGGCTTGGCCACGGGGAGCAGCCTCGCTCTGGCCCGTCAGGGCTGGTGCTTAAACAACCCAGCACCCTGGCCCTCAGGTGGGGTGTTTCTGATTTCCCAGAGTCCCCTAGGGTCACCATCCCAGGCCCACCCCAAGGGCTACTGGCAACGCCCATCATGGCAGCTGTTTAATAACGCCCCGTGTGTTGGCCGCCTCCCCTCCCCCGAATCACTCCCCCCAACACCAGTTGCCCTCAAGTCCTTGCTTCTAGCCCACGGGTGTCGGGCTGTGGCCCCCTGCAGCTCTGCACCGGCCGTGTCTCGGGGCGCTGTCAGGGCCCGTTCTGGGTGAGAGGTAATGGGGTGCAGGAGGAGCACCCCGTGCAGCACGGGCTCTGCCTCTCGGCTCCAACCCTACACCAGTGGGACAACCTGGACTTCCAGCTTAGCTTCTGCAGGCCATGCTATTCACACTGAGACACCTCCTCCAGGAGGCCCGCCGGTTGTGGTGAGTTCTGAGCAGCAGACAGCAGTGCCCAGTGAGCTATGGTGGAGTGCGACAAATGCTTCTGGTCTTAGATGGAGGCTCTGGAAAACCCCCCCACAGGGGCCTGGGCTCTGGCGTGGACACAGGACAACGGGTGTTGAGAAGAGACTGCAGTGGTTGATTCAAAGTGGAGGTGGTGAGGGTCTGGGAAGAAATCCAGCTATTTGCTCTGTCCCCTTCCTACCTCTGTCCTGACTGGGACAGGTGCGGTAGCAAGGCATGCTGGGATCTCGGCCCAGCCATCCTTCGGGGGGAGAGAGAAGCAAGCCAGACAGCAGGGCCACTGGGCAGGCGGGGAAACGGGGAGGACAGTCGGAGAAACGTCCGAACAGATGTGCAGGACAATACACAAGTGAGCAAACAGATCAACCTGTAATTATAAATCACGACACACGGAGGAGGTTAGGTCCGAGCCACAGCAGAGAGGATGGGAAGGAACGGTCCACACAGAGACTAGGAAGAGTGTGGGAGCAGATGTCCCCACAGAGGGGAGGCCACGGCCGTCTTTCCCACCCTGCTGAGAAAGCATCTTACTGAGAAGGAAGAAGCAGTGAGTACCTCCCAGTCCCCTCGGTCCCCTCTAAACAACCACCCCAAGCACACACAGTTTTTGCAACACACAACAGGGGGGAAGGAGGGAGGAAAGAAGGAGAAAAGAAGGAAAGAGGGAGGGAGGCAGGGAGAGAGGGAAGGAGGAAGGAAGGAGGAAGGGAACAAAGTAACCTTTTCTGGGCGTGTATTTTGTATCCGTTGCTTAGAGATACATTGTTTCTCTCACAGATACCCGCCATCATCCTAGACCTGGGCAGGGATTTGCCTCCCGCTTCAGGAAGCAAAGGGAGCCTGGGTGCCGGGGTGGCAGAGCTGACAGGCCTCGGGGCCAAAATGCATCTTCTCACCTTCCTTGGCACCTCCTCCAGGAAGTGTAATGGGGACAGAAGGCAGACACAAAGGCTTGGCACCTTCTGTCCAACACTACCTTGTGGCTCATTAGCGGCTTGTCATCGTGGGCTGTGTCACACATCCTACCGTCTCTTCACAAGGGTCCCGGGGTTCTTAGCCACAGCCTGCTCTGTCTGTCCTGTGATTATCTTCTCTCGCCTCCGAGAGCCATGTCCTCTCTGGTCCTCAAGGGCTGGGAAGGGTGGAAGGGGACAAAGGTGTATGGATCATCACCGAGATAGGAGTCATTGTCCCTTCCCGAGAGCCTACTAGGAGCGCCTTTTATGTCTTCTCACAGAGCCTGACCGGAAGTTATCGAACCCTACGTGTTATCGTTAGTTCCTGGACATGCGAGTCGTAGAAGTGAAGACTCCGGCAAACGTGGAGGGTTTATGAGTGAGATGAAGGAGTGCCTCGTGCAGCTCCAGGGACAGAATTAGCAAACTGTAGGGAGACTGGGACAGACTGTCTCCCTGTCGCCCCATCTCTGCTCCTCTCTGAGCATCTCGTGGGTGTCTTTCTCTCTCTCTCAGCTGCTCTGAACCCCACTAAAAAAAAAAAAAACCCACAGTAGCAACAGGGTTTCCATGTCGTGGATTCAGTCACTCAACAGACTTTTGTCTTGGTTTCAATTCAACATCAGTCCCAGGAAAAGGGACCGATGGGCTGCAGCTGGAAGGAAAAGCTATTATAACAAAAACGGTGACTGCTTTACACCCTTTGCAGGGCGGGGGGCAGCAGAAAGGGAGGGGCACATCGCGGTTCCTGGGGAGCGGGCCGGGCAGAAATGGCAGTGTGATTCCTCCAAGCACACCTGGGGCTCCGGCCAGGTGGCCACGCCCACCCAGGAGCTCCACAAATGCCAGGGGGACTCTCGTTCCGCTCCCTGAAAATTCATTCCCTGAAGCCCAACCCCACAGTCGTGCAATCTGCTGAAAGACTGTTTCAGTCAATGATCAAACCTCCCGCTTGAGCGAACGACAGTTTTTAACGAACGGTCGTCCGTAGGATTTCGTGGTGGCGATGGTGCTGGGGGTTGTCGAGGGGGTTTCGCAGGCATGTGGTTCAGAGGCTCGGTTTTGGGGAACTTTGGTTGATGGGTCTTCATTTCGTCTCAGGCCGTCCTCTCAGGAAATGTTTAATGAGCGCGAAGTGCACAATCAGAGGACAGTGCAGTCCTACTGTGGGTGCGTGTAACACGCTGGGTCTTTCAGGATTCAGCTGCGGTTTCTCAATAGATCTTTAACTGTTTCGATAAGTTATAAATAAGATAACATCGTCAGGTGTTATCATTCCATTGTCACCCAGACTACAGAATAAAAACGAGGTACCCCACAGATTCACACGGGGCCCCCGGTCCCTGGTGCCAGAATGTCGGGGACCGCTGCTTCCGAGTGCTGATCCCTGGCGCAGGGTGGGCCCCTCTGTGGAGCCACATGGGGCGGCTGGCGGCCGGTTTGCTCATCAGCCTCAGCGTCTTTCCTCCAAGCCCAGACAGAGCGCCTTTAAAATCTTTCCTGAGCCTTTGCTCCAGGCAGTGCGGACCAGTGAGATTTGGGGATGAGGTAAAATCCATTTGGCATCTTAGCCCTGGTTCTGCTGGATTGTCCTTTCATCGTCCTGGTGTTATTTTGCTGACATGCTTCCCCACTGGTCCATGGTACGATTTTTTTTTTTTTACTCTGCAGTGCTTGTGGCTTTCTGGATCCAGAGGAGGTGCACCTGTCGCAGAGAACACTCCATCGTTCTCCCGGCCTTCGCTCATCCTTCGGGGGGTTTACAGCTCTATCCTCCTTTCTCCCCACTTGCTCCCGATGAAGCACGCCCGTCCGCCGCCCCAGCCCAGTGTGGGTGCGGCCTGGCTCGGAAATGTCTGTCACCAGTGTGTCCTTCCAACACCAAAGTCGTCACGACACCTAACCTCCAGTTCCACAGGTGCTGGACCACTGCTCTGTCCTCTTACCACGAAGCCAAGCCTCCATCACCCAGATCCGTGTCCAAAGAGCTCTCTTGAGAACGAACCGTCTCAGGAGACAGGAGTCTATTTCTGGTCCTGCAGAGCTGCCCACGGGCTCCAGGCCATCTGTCTTTCTGGAAGGATCGTGGAAGTCTCCAAAGCTGCATCCAAGGTTACTTCTTTATGAAGTCCTAACACTTTACGCGTATCTCTGGCGTGGCCTCTCTCGCGTCGTATTTTAGTTAGATGTTGTCTTTCATCCATCCTTCCGCATAGACTGGAATGTCCTTTAGCTCAGCGACAGGTGGGCTCAGCTCTGTGCTCTGAGGGTAAGCGACGTACAGAGTCTAATAATTACCTGGGAGCACCGTGTGCAGGAAAGAGTTGGGCTTGAGCGTGAACTAGTGCCAGGCTCGAATCGCAGTGCTGACACTTACTGATGGTGTCGTTGTGTGTGAAATTATCTAAGCCTTTTCTGATCGCCTGAATAGGTCACGTGACTTAAAAAATGGAATAGAATGAAACATTTTCATAATGTAAACAGCACCTGTCCCCCTGCCTCTGTTCTACTTAGGGACAGCTACTCTAACTCCTGGAAATGTTCCTTTGGTGGCTATCTCCGTATTTCTGAATAATGTGCTTATTATGTTGTCTGTTTGACCTCATGCATTTGGGTAATATCTACTGATATATTGCTGTGATTTAATTCTCTTACCTATTCGTACATCCTCTTATTACATGACCATGTTTAACTTCTTAAAAATTTATTTTTCATTGTAGTTCACACACAATATTCTGTTAGTTTCAGGTGTACAGCTCAGTGATTCAACAGTTATGTACTTTACAAAGCGATTACCATGATAAATCTAGTCACATAATGATTTAACTATTAAACAGTGTTTCCAGCACTGTGACGATCTAAGGTTTGCTTGAGAGCCGGGTGGTACTCTACAATTTTATTTCCTTTCTTGTATAATTGTTGCATCTTGTTTCTTTTTCTCTAAAATTTCTCATCATCATTCTTTTTTGTTTCCTTAGTGCCCTATCTTCCTTATAATTTTCCTCCATATATACATATTTTTTCTTCTAAGAGCTCCAGCCAATCAAATGCCCTCCTGAGCCTTTTTGTTAAGGGTGCTGTCCTGCTTTCCAGGCTGACCCGGTTCCCCTTCTGGGCGGCTCGACCACCATCCTGAATGACCCCGTGTCCCCACCTGGTGGGAGCTTCTGTTTGCTGCAATCCTCATCTTCCTTTTTCTTGAGTCACACCCTCATTTTGCTAGAACTCATCCTTTTTTGCTTCCTAAAAAATAGCTGACTTTCCAGAGCCCTCGCACGTGTGAGTATGCACCTGTGTCTCAGGTGGGCTAGGTAAAGGCTGGAGGTGGCGTGACGTCGGAGTTTGGAATCTGCTCCCAGGTCTCCTGGCGTGTGCACTGTCGCTGGCCAGGCATGCAGCACCATGCTGATTATCATTCCTTTAGAGGGGACTGTCATGGCTTGAATCGTGGCCCCCCTTCCCCCCGCCAAAAGAGAGACGTTGAGGCCCCAGCCCCACCGTACCTCAGAATGTGGCCTGATTGGGAGACGGAGTCGTGGCACATGTACTTGGTTTCCTTGAGACGGGATGGTGCTGGAGTAGAGGGGCCTTTCCTGCTAAAAGACTGGTGTTCTGATGGGAGAGAGGAGGAGACCCGGACGCAGACCCAGAAGCACAGAGGGAGCACGGCCGGGGGAGGAGGGCACCGAGATTGGAGTCACACGGCCACGAGCCATGCGTTCCCACAGCCACGCAGCCTGGCGGGATTTTATCCTGGGGGCTTTGAAGCGAGCCTGCCCTACCGACACCTTGATTTGAGACTTCTAGCTGCTGAACTGTGGGACAATAGGGGCCTCGTATTTCCAGCCTCCCCATTTGTGGTATTTTGTTAGCCCGAGGACACTAATAGGAAGCTAATTGTTTCAACAAAGCTCTTAGAAGCTCTTATTAAAAAAATGCATTATTGGTGTCAAGGTATTACACGTAGACAGTTTCCAAAGTGGAACAGTCCTTGAATTAGACTTCTCTAGAAGCAGAGCCCGTGCAAAGGACTCTTACGCCAGAGCTTTGCAGAGAAAGTGGAAGAAGACTCTGGGAAGTGAGGGGAGCGGGACGGGGCGGGGGACAGAGCTGGGCGCGAGGCGTCAGCTGGTGTCCAGCCTGAGCCTTGGCCCAGGGAGGGGGCGGTCGAGCCCTGGAGCGGCCCCTCCTGGGGGCCGGCGTCTCTGCGTCCTCAGTCCCTGGCTGGGACCTGCCCTTCGGGGCTGCGGTGGGGACATGGCGCCATCGCCCAGCTGTTTCCAGCTGCAGGCAGGTCTCTCTAGAACGATGCAGCTGTGAGCCCATAACCGCTGGAGGCGGGTGCACCTGTGGTCACGAGGGCAGGGCAGGGCACCGCCAGCGTCCGCCACGGTGCCCTCTTCCTCTGCCCAGCCTTGTCGGCGTGTTGCCACACACCCCCTTCAACCAGGCGTAGTTTTTCTAGCATCCTGATTGGCCTTTGGACATTTCAAATTCCTTTTTCCCCTTATTACTTAGTGAGAACGTGCGTACCTCCATTCCAGAAAAGTCCTTGCATTTTTTTTTCTCTGATCATTTCCTCCCTTCTGTTTTCTCTGATCTCTCTGATGTTCAACCGTCTCGATTAATCTAATGTTCTTGTCTTTCCTTTTCTATTGTCCGTTGCTTATCTTTTTATGCTACATTCTGGGAAATTTTCTTGACTTTATTGTCAGCTATTTATTTTGAATTAAAAAAAATTTGTTTGAGACATATCGTATTTTTAATTTCCAAGAAGTCTCACTTATTCTCAGAATGTGCTTTTTATGATTGTGTTTTTTCTTGTTGTATGGATTATAATATCCCTGTTATTTCTAAGGATGTTAATTATATGTTTTTGAAGTTTTCTGCTTTCTGCCTCAATTCTATGGCTTCTGTACTCTTTGTTCTTTGGTTCGGATCTCTTTTTCTCACGGAGGTGATGTCCCTAGTTTGAGAAAGTCTCAGTTGTCTGTTCACATTAACGAGTGAGATGCTCATGGCCAGACGCACGCCCTCAGTGCCCAGGTAGACTTCGCTGCAGGGCAGTAAAAGGCCAACTGACATTTTCGCCGGAGATTTGCAGGTGTCCGTGGGGTGCACCGAAGGCAGACCGTTCTTCACGGCCCGAGCGCCCGCTTCTTCCGCCGAAGACAGACACCCTCATGGCGGGTTCTTAACGACGTCATCACGCTGATTTCTACGATAAGCATCGCAGCAGCTGTACAGGGCTTTGTGACTAATAAGGCACGAGTGGGTGTGCGTGGCCACACGCGAGCGGGGGAGTCGGGCAGTCAGACAGACGGAATGGGAAGGGGGCAGTCACGTGATGTCGTCCTAGAGGTGCCAGGAAATCCCACCAGGTCTCAAAAGCGTTGCGTTTCCAGCTGTGGCAGCGCAGACCTCTGTGCCCAGTGACGGCTCCTCGGTGCCGCGGGCTCTGGACCCCGAGCTCGGCGTGGTCCTGCTGGCGCTCCCGCCCATCAGGGGGGCACTGCCATTCCCGATCGCGTGCGGGACGAGGCGTCTCCCGCCACGTGGCTGCTTTCACAGACGTGTCCTGGACACGATCCTCACGGAAAGAAAGAGACGAGAGACTAGACCTGTCGTTATCTTTCCTTGGAGACCCAGGGTTTCCAATTAGGGCCTCTGGGCCCAGAAAATTGAGGATTGGAGGGCACTCTCCAAATTAGGTTTTATTTTGTAATTTCCCTCAGTCGGCACGAAGCAAGAGTTCAGAAATGACCAGCGAGGGAATAAGAAGAGAATGAGCTGGAAATCTGCTCTCTAAGCAGCTCCCGCCGAAATCCCTTGGAATGGCCGCACGGTTTAACTTCTGAGCGAGCCCGCCTGGGCCCCCGCCGCCCCTCCCCCCCGCAGCTGGCCTGCGCGCTTTCTCCATGGAGACTGTGTGCAGGGAAGCTCATTATTTCTCCTCGTGCAGAAGCCCACTTCTGACTCTGCAGCTGCGCTCGGCTTCCTGGGGGGAGAATGGATCAGAATTTCAGTGCTCCCGACTGTCCCTCGGATGGCCTAAAAATGCCCCTAAATTGGTCTCCGCGTCTCTAACCAGGCTGGGCTCTTCTCATCGAAAGGCAGAGTGTTCTGAGAATTCGGAGGGACTGTTACTTCCCACGGATGGCATCCCCTATAAATAGCAGCGCCTTCCAGGTAGCGGGCTGCTGGCTGGCAAAGCCCTGCGCTTGCATTATTCCAGGGAGAATGAATGATGCTGGGAGCGAGGAGGCTGGTCTGGGCCTCGGGCCTCAGAGAAGGGCACAGGCAACCTCCCTGGAGCCCGATCTCGGTACCAGCCCCTCCCCCGCTCCCCCAGCTGGGCCCTAGGGAGAGGCAACACGCATAAGACAAACTAGAGCTTTTCAGGGCGTAATAGTAGAGAACAGCCGTGCCCATCCAAAGGACGATGCAAGCCACGTACGTCATGTCAAACATTTTAGCAGCCACATGAAAAAAAGAAAAGAGAAACAGGCGCAATTCATTTTCCTGATGTATGGTATTTAATCCACTATATCCAAAATATTATCCTTTCGACACGTAACCAATATAAAAAGATGAGGTGCTTTACATGCCTGTGCTTCTCTCAGTCTTTGAAAGGTGTGTGATTTATGCATGGAGCACATCTCTCCTGGGACTCCTCACTTTTCCTTGGAATGATTCGATGCGTACTTAAATTTCACAAAATTGCAGTGGAAAAAGTGGTTCGCAATAACCCAGGTTGTTTCATGGGTTCTTAGGTCCCTTTTCCTCATCTCCCCAAAACACACACACACAAATTAAATGCACGTAAGCCTCTGTCTCAGGATCTGCCTGGGGGAAGCCAGGCCCTAAGCTTTTAGAAGGAGGAGATTCCAGAATGTTCTCAGATGGGCCAATGGAAGACAGGTTGTCTGCTTGATTGGGTGTGGTCTTAAGGAAAAATGGATGGGAAGTGACCAGAATATAGTTTTCATTCATTCATTCATTCATTCATTCATTCAGCAAGTGCTGATGGAGCAGTTCGATGTCACACGTGCCATTCTAAATTCTGGGAATACACTGGTGACGAAGGAAGGGACCCTTTCTCTCAGAGAGCACAGCTCAGCGTTCTGAAGGCTACTTTCTCAGCCTGAGAGCTGCGTGTGAACGGCGTGGACCAGAGCGTGTCCTGTCCCGGCATCGTCCCGGTAGCTCATGGAAGCACGCCTTCGACGACGTGTGTGTGCTCCTCATGCTGTTTCCGTGCCGTTGTCTCCATCACTCCAGGATCTGGTTAAGTGGGGGTGTCGGAGGCAATCCTCAGGAAGAGCCCTTTGTTTAAAGATATCCCCATTCCTTTGCCAAGCGTCCAGAAATGTGGCCATTATTATACTCTTCTTGGAGGTCTGGAAGGGAGGTGTAGTTATTGGTGGAGGTAGGGGGGATTTTTTCTCCTTGCTTCAGTCCCCAGCATGCAAGCCAGCCAATGCCCCTGGTGGATGCTTTCGGGGGCCAAGGCGGGAGAGACACAAGGGGCATGATTGCCTCCGCCTCCTTCAGGGGACAGGTGGTGTCATGGCCGGAGTTGGCTCCTCCCACACTTCCAGCGATTCTCCCAGCATGATCCACTTAACGTTCAGAATGCCCAGACGGGGCCTGTTTGTTCCACTGGCATCTGATGGGGAGAGCCGTGCAGTCCGTCCCGAATTAAGGGATGGGGGAAGGCAAGGCTTCACGGAAGAGGGGACATGTGAGAAGACCTTTGATGGCTGAAGAAGCGTGGGTCCAGGAAAGAAGGTAGAATGATGTTTTGGCAGAGAGGGATGAATGAGCCAATCTCGACAGCTGGCAGAGGACATGGAGTGTGGGTATCCTCTATGAGTCAGTAGTATTAGAAGGTAAAGGGTAAGGTAGACACCGTGGGAGATGAGCCTAGCAGAGCTGGCAGGGGAAGGACCACGAGGGTCCAATGTGTTGAGTGTTGGGCCTAAGACTTGCATCTACTGGGCAATCTCTCTGGAGGCCAAGGGAGCTGGCAGCTCCCGTGTCTGGATGAAAGTTGTTGGCCTCCACCTGGTATAGAACCATGCCCGCAGGGGCACGGGGACCTCAGTGGAGTTAGATGCAGTGTGTTCCCTGCTGCTCCTCCCATCCAAGGTCACAGGAAATTTCAGAGACCAACCGGTTTATAACAGGACTCGAGAGCAGGAAGCAATCACGTAAGTCTATTCAGTTTTCATAATGGGAAGTGAGTCTCATCTAAAAGCAGGGACTTACCCAGGGTCTCCCAGTTCTCAGGTGGAGGTCTTTCTGCTTCACTCTTTGCATCTCTGAATTTACTGAGCTTCTCTTCGAATCCTCACGGCCTTTGGTTAATTCTGACGGTAAAAGATCAGGCACATCTGTTACTTACAGATCCCGAGGGAAGGATGTGCTTCCTCCTTTGTACCATTTGTCTCCCTCCGCCCGCCATCGCTGCTTGATTGAGGGACTGTACGACCTCTCCTTAGTTCCTGTCACCCTCCCAGAAAAGGGCAGCACAGGGCAGAGTATAATTCAGCTGTTCTCTCTGTTATTGTCAACCAGTCAATGAGAGCCAGTCCAGTGACAAGCTGCTCTACTTAATTCTTCCTTGAATTAAAAAAAAAATAAAATAAGAAGAAAGGAAGTTTTTTAAGGGACACCTCTAGGACCTCTGGGAAGGGTCCTGGACCTTACTTTGAACTGTGGTCATTTATCAGGCTCCCTGGAGACCCACGACGAGAGAAGGATGCCTCTGAGATGAACTGCACATTTTGTGAGAACCTGCTCTATAGGTGAGGGCTTCTGGCATTCTTGGGAATGAAGAGCACAGGACGAATAAGGCAAAGAGGTGTTTACTGTGGATCATAAGGGCAACCTTGCTCAGTGCAGGTGGTAGGACTGGTGAGGGAGATGGCTGGCTATAGATCATGAAGACCTCACCCCGCCTCTCTGTTGATATAATTGTTTAAGATATAGCCATCTTGGACCCGTCAGTCACAGCTCAGTCCTGCGGGAGCGTCTTGATTCTGTGATGAAGATTCGATATCCTTTTCAGGTCAGATGTCTCTAATCTTTTCCATTCTTTTTTCCTTCCTCCCCTCTCCCTTCCTTATTTCCATCCATCCATCCATCCATCCATCCATCCATCCATCCATCCACCCACCCACATATCCATCCATCCATCCATCCATCCATCCATCCATCCATCCATCCATCCATCCATCCATCCATCCACCCACCATATCCTGCCATTAAACATTCACTGCGCCTGCTCCTCATGCCAAGAATTCATGTGTTTGTCCATTAAGAGAGGCACCGTGGTATGGCCAAGGACTAGAAATCTGGGAGCCAGTTGCACCTGAGTTAGAATTTTGGCTCTCCCCTTTACAGCTGTGGAACATCGGGCGAGTTATTCTAGCAATGAACAAGACAATGAGCAAGACCATCGGACTCTGTATCCTTCCCTCAGGAAGGATAGAAACCCAAGGATGTTTATCTCAGACTTTGGAAAAAGTCAGAACTTTATGTGGCATCCTCTTTTTTCCTGGCTTGAGACGCCAGCTGGTCGGGGGTAGGAAATCCAGCTGGGGGAAGGAGGATGGTCAGAGAAGTCTGGGTGTGCTGATTCTTAGAGGTGGGTGAAGTTTGGCCACGCAGCTCACTGCGGATGTCCTAAAATGGCAAGTCCTTCTTCTACTGCCCCCGGACATGGCACAGTTCAGGAAGGCCCACAGATGGAGTCCCACTCCTTCAAAGAAGAGAAAGGGCGAGGAGCTGGTAAGACAGCTGGGCTGCGTCAGAGCTGCTGCGTCCAAACTCATCTCACATGCGCTCTTCAGGGGCCACCACAGAGCCTGCCGGCAGCGGGGAGACCACGACCGGGGCCCATTGCAATTCCCTGTCCTTTGTGTACCCTCAAACTGAAGTCAGAGCTTTCGTTTATTAAGAGTATCAGGCATTTTATATATGCTGCTTGCATTTGTTTTTATCTTTGCATTAACCCTGAACCCAGAATTATTATTTGCATTTTACCAATAAGGAAATTGAGGCTAGTAGAAATTCAGTAACTCTCCAAAGGTCACCCAGTTAGCTGGGTTCGAATCCGGGTCTGTCATACTCCAAGGTCTGTGTGCTGTCTTTTAATTCATTTGTTAATTCATTTGTTCACTCACAGAGTGAGGAAAACAAATACCCTGCTCACAGGAAGCTTTTTTTATCATGGGGTGGGTACCTAGACATCAGACAAGAAACAGCTACCAACGTATTGTTTTATATAGTGAGCTTCTCCGCGTTCCTTCACCAAAACTACCTAATCCACGCTCGGTTCCTCCAGAATTCGAAGTGAGAGTTGTTAAACTGAAAATTTCATACCTTTATACATTCCAAGTTTGTTTCCCCCCCAAAAAAACATTTGAAGTGGTTTAAAAATAAAGTGTCTTATGCAATAATGATGTTAAAAGATATAAATGTGAAGTAAGGACTCTCGGGCAAGATAGGAGAGAAAGACGATGTGCTGACCTTGAAGGAATGATGCTTTGCCTTTTCCCCTCTACTGTGCATGAACTGTTTACGAACACTTTGGTTCACTAGGTACCAAATCCTTTTACGTATCTGAGGATGCCGTTTCGCTGTTTCTTCCTCTTATTTCCCAGGTTCATCAATTTTCACTCCTGTTGGCTTGAAACTATACTATAATTTTGCCACATTAAATCTATATTCTCTTCCAGCTCCTGACCCTTCTTCCCATTAAAAACAAACAAAATTCTCAAAACTCTTGCTAAATGTGTGTACATTTAAGATTCACCTTTTAGCGTGATATAATGACCCTTTTATCCCTGATATTTTTTCTTGTTTTGAAATTATCTGATATTTGTCGCATATTTATCTGATATTTGTCTAGTATTAGGTAACTCTAGCTCTCTTTTGTATTTGTATAGTATATATTTTTTTTCATTCTTTTACTTTTAACATCTTCATTTTTAAAGAAGAGTTTTCCGTAGATACCATCTAGTTGGGTTTTACTTTTAGAATCAATCTGATGATATATTTCTTTCAATTTATGGGTCTAGTCATTCATGTTTAATGCAGTTATTGCTTTGGTAGCATTTATATCTAATAATTGTTTTCTATTAGTTCAGTTTAGTCTTTTTTCTCTCTTTCTGCCTTCTTTTGATGAATTGAGTTTTTTTGTGTTTCCATTTGACCTCTGCAATTGGCCTATTATTCAAGCCTATTTAAAAACTTTCTAGTGATTGCCCTAATATTTAAAACATACACGTTTAATTTATCACAATATACTTTCTAGTAATATTGTATTGCTTTACATATAGTGTCAAAACCTTAAAACAATATTTATAATTTCTCCCTCTTCTATATTGTGCTGTTTTTGTCATATATTTTACTTTTTCATGTGCTATAAACACACAGAGCATTGCTACTAATTTTGTTTTGGGGAGTCATCTTTTAGAGTTATTAAAGTCAGGAAAATATTTTTATTTGCCTTCATTTCTTTGTATATACTCAAATTTATGTGTGGTGCCATATCCCTTCTATATGATAAATTTCCTTTATCATTTCTTATAGCATAAATCTCTTAGTAATGAAATTTTTTAGTTTTTATTTTTATGAAGCAGTCTTTATTTCACTTTTACTTTTGAAAATATTTTTGCTAGGTATAGAATTCTAGGTTAACGGTGTTTTTTTTTTCCATTCAGTATTTTAAAGGTATTGCTCCATTTTCTTCTGGCTTTCATAGTTTCTGGTGAGAAGTCTGCTACAATTCATATTTCTCATCTATGTAATTTCTCTTTTTCTTTGGTTTTCATCAGTTTGAATACAGTAAGTGTGGTTTAAAAAAGTTATCTTTTGGTACTTCTTTGTTCTTGTTAGATATGTGGTTTGATGTCTTTCACTATGTTCAGAAAATTCTTGATGATTACCTTTTCAAATATTTTTATATTTAAATATTTTGTCACTGTTTCACTTTAATTTGGGTTAATCTAGCCAGGGGTTGTTGCTATGGCTACTCGGATGGCACTAGTGTGGTTTCAAATCCCTCTGGTGCTACTTCATGCCCAGGACAGCAGCTGAGACGCTAGACGGTTTTTCTCAACGCTCCTACTGTGCCCTCGGACGTTGGACTTCTCTGCGTGTCTAAGTGCTCCTGCCTTTTCCACAGAGCCATTGTGTGCCCCTCACTGTCTGTCAGGCCTCATTGGCAGGTGGTGGCGGGATTCCCGACTGTCCAGGTCCACTCTCAGCCTCACGCTGGCCCTGTGCATCTGGCTTCCTCACGGAAATTGCCCTTTTTTCCATGGTGGCCAAACTCTACTTTGTGTCTTTGGTAATTCTCTGTGCGAGAGAGTCCTGCCTTCTTCCTCAGTGCCCAGTGACCTCAGTTGTATCGATGTAGGATCCTGGGCCCAGGACTGTTTTCTGCTCCTCTCTCAGGGAGAAGGTTAATTCTTTCACTTTTCCCAAGTAGCAAAGGGTCTTCACTTGCATGCTGGGGCCACAGGTTTGCTTCTGTCTTTCCCTTCAGCCTCTTAAGGCTTTTGTGTGTAGAGCCTCAGATTCTGAGTGGATTTCATGTCTTTCCCGTGGGCAGCTGCCCCCTTCCCTCATGCCACCACAGAGGAAGGCTTTCCCTGCATCTTGCCCTGTCTCCCGTTTGTCCTGTGAACGTCCAGTGGAGGTCTGCAGAGAAGACCTGAGAGTGGGTACAAGTTCCTCTTCTATTGTGGATTCCAGTGGTTTAGCCTTGTCTACTAGGCCACATTCAGCCTTCAGCAGTTTGTTAGGTCTTTCAGCTGCTTGTAAGATGCCCGGATCTCTCTCTTCTGTGGTCTGCCACAGGTGACCCAGGGCCCACAGCCTGCTGTGTTAGCCCTGTGCCCTCAGCTGTCTGATGAGTTCAAGGAAAGTAATGATTTTGTAGTTTAACTCACTTTTTCTTGTTGTTAGGATGGGAGTGGTGTTCTTTCTATCTTTTTATACCCCAGGCCTGCATTTTCTGATCATCTTTATGGGAAAACACTGAGAAGGAGATGTCTAAATTCACACTCTCCAAAGTATTTCTCTCCATTGTCTCTTGAATCTACTCCAAGAAGACTCATCCCTCCACCCAAGGCCATCCTTCTCAAGGTTACCAGTGAACTCTGCGCTGTTCCATATAACAGTCATTTCCAAGTTCTCATCTTACTGACCTATCAGCAGCACGTCACATGGATGGTATCTCACTCCCTCCTCATTACAGTATTTTAACTTGGTCCCAAGGATACCACACTCTCTTGGGTTTTTTCCTTCTGTGTCACTGGCTACTCCTTCCTGATCAGCATTTTGGGTCCCTTCTCTTTTCCTGTCCCCTAAACCTTGAGCGTCCAGGGCTCAGTTTCTGGACAGCTTTTCTTCTCCAAGCATGCTTATATTCGCCTCGTGATCTCATCTAGCCTCGGAGTTTTAAATATCATTTATCCACGGACAACCTCCCCTGAACTCCAGATTTATAAACTACTAGACATCTCATTTGAATGCCTAAGAGACATCTTAATTTAACATGTCTAAAACCAGATCTTCCCCCAACAAACCTGTTCATCCTTCAGACTTCCCAAACTTAGTAAATGTATTCTTAGCAAAGTCCTTCTTCTCTTTGCTTAGACCCAAAACCTCGGAGTCATCCTGGCACCTGCTTTCAGATCCCACATCCATCCATCAGCAAATCTTGTTGACCATACTTTCAGAATGTATCCAGAACTAATTGCTTCTTACAATTTCTGCTATTACCACACTAATCGAAGCCACAGTCCTCTTTGGCCTGGATTATTATAAGAGAACTCTAATTGGCTTCTCTTTTTCTGCCTTTTTCCCCCCAAACCAGCCCATTCTCGATACTTTGGTCAGTAACAAAAGAGCAATAGCAACCCTAATTAGTAATATGATACTGAGGGCATCACAACCCCTAAGTCTCATCTTCAGAATTCTAAAGATGTCCCCCCCAGACTTTCTGTTCCCTGGTTATCCAATGAAACATCAATCTAGGTACTTTTGTGAAAGAATTTTGCAGATGTAATTAATGTCACAAATCAGCTGACCTTCTGAATGAACTTAGAAGCAGATGCTTTGCTGGAGACGCCTGATAAGATCCCCATCTGGTCCATGCCTTGATTTCAGCCTCTCAGACTGAAATCATGGGCAGAGAGCCCATGTGAACCTGCCTACAGTCTAATGCTGACCTACAAAACTATGAGATCGTAAAGTTGTTTTGGTTTAAGTCACTAAGTCTGGGGTAATTGTGAAGCAACAATAGAAAACTAATGCAAGCGGTATTTAGAAACATTTTCTTTTTATGATAACTGCTCATTTTGAAAGGTAAGTCAGATGATGTCTGTCTTCTTCTTTTCAGAAAATGGTTAACTTTATCCAATTGAATAAAAGCCAAAGATTTTAAAGGGTTCTGCAGTACTTCATCTTACCCGTTCACGTCTTGACCTAATTTGCTGTTTCCCTCTCATTCACTCATCCTCACTCAGATTGGGATCCTTGCCTCAGGACATTTGCACTTGCTGTGCCCTTTGCCTGGAGTATTCTTTCCTTAGATATCTCCCAGGCTCCTTTCTCAGTTACCTCGGTTCTTTGCTTTAGAATCTGTAGCTTGGTGTGTTTCATCAGCTCATTAGTTGTGGAAAATCTCCCGTCACGATCTCTTCAAATACTGCCTTTAATTGATTTTCTCTTTTCTCTCTTTCTGGGACTTCTTTAATTACTGTTAAACCTTTTGGTCATGTGTCAAATGTATGCTATTTTTTTT
>PVKZ01008359.1:0-16484 GCA_004027375.1 Macroglossus sobrinus
ACAGTGGTAACACTTAATCCCGCAGTGACTATTCCTTTCACGGCCTGGCCTGCAGCAGAAGTTCCTGAGTGTTAGGTGAATGGGCAGTGACTAAGGGCCCTTCAGATCTATTCACTAACCCCAGCTTCCCATCCAGCAGCAAGTCAAGGCCTCAGCTCTTCATCTCAGACCTCTTGCGCACCTGACCACCCGACCTCTAACCCCACCCTGCAACGCTTCAGAAAAGAACCTCACCCTCCCACCATCCCTTGCTCCACCTGCAAATATTTAAACAGCATAAAAGGAGGATTAATCTTAGGAAGGAGTCAGGCAGAGAAATCCTGGCCAATCTGTAAAGCCGTAAAGAGGGCTCCTGGGGCTCCCAGGTCTGCCCTGTCTACTCCCCTCCTCACACCTGCCACCTGCCCACACACAGGTACCCCCATGCTGTCCACCTCGAACACTGCCAGTTTCCAAATCTACTTTCTACTCCTCCCCACCTCCGCACACTGTACTGTGTTCACTAACCCTGAGAGGAAATAACATGGCTTAGCGTTCAGGGCTGGCAGAAGGATTATGGAAAGTAGAGGCAGAGAGCCTCACTCAGGACCCCGCCCGCAGCTGGCACCATATAAAATGGGGTGCTAGTGAATTGAGTAAGACCATGAGCTTGAGAGCCAGCAGGCCCAGGGCAAATACCAGCTCTGTCATTAGCTGGGTGACTTCAAGACTCGCTTTCCTCATCTGTGAAATGGGAATGATACCCGTACCACCTTTCAGGGCTACTATGGGAGGATTCTATAAACAAAGCACATACAGAGCTCAAAAAAAGGCAAGGGCTCAGATCACCCTGTGGAAAATAGAGTGTACTGCTGTTTGCTTTTCTTTAGAACTTAACACAGCCTGACTTTCATTATACATCTGTGCGTTTCTCCATTTCGCGTCTGTCTCTCCCACGAGATCTTAAGCCCCTAGGAAAGTGCCTGGGCACCTGGAAGGTGCTCAGTATTAGTTTGGTGATCACTCCAATTATATTAACACCTTTAACACCAGCAGCTGATGTTTATGGAGGTTGGTTCCAGGCCGTGGCCCCAGGCCCTTTGACACCTGTTCTTTTTGGCTGTGTGAAGCTGGGGTCCTTAACCTTTCTCTGTAAAGTGGCAGACAGCAATTCTCTCAGGCTTTGCAGGCAGGGCTGCTAGATAAAATCCTGGGTGCCCAAGGAAATCTGGATTTCAGGCAAATGAGGAATTTCTTTTAGTAGATGTATGTACCGAATATGCATGGAGCTTACTTAGATGAAAAGACTATTTGTTGTTTTTCTGAAATTCAGATTTAACCAGGCATTCTGAATTTTTATTTGCTAAGACTGGCAAACCTATTTTCAGGCCACATACCATCTATGTCGCATAGTCTCTTCTGTTTTTACAACTCTTTAAGAATGTAAAAACCATTCTTAGTCAGGGGCAGTACATAAACAGGCTGGATTTGGCTCACAGGGCCCACTGATTTAAAGCACCCAAGCACAGTGTCTGTGGCACATAGTAGGCCTAAATAAACACCACTTGAGCTGGCACCTGCTCCTCAGAGGCCTGCTTCCTCAGTCCTGACTTAGAAAGCAATGTGGCAACCCCACCCGGGACAAGGGTGGACAGTTCTGGGATTCTAAGAACCTCGAGTCATCTATCTTTGACAACATCACTCTCTGAGAGCGAAGTCTCCCGAAGTTTTCTCTCCTCTGATTTGCCAAGTCTGTGTTTAAGACTTATTAAAATTCAATAGCTGATAAGACATTTTGGGAGCCTTCACTCAAGCAAAACAAGGGCTCAATAAAGCCATTTGAATGGTATAAAGTTGTTTTTTTAAACAACATTTACTGAACATTTTACACAGATGACCTCATTTAAGTACCTCAATGCCCAATGAAGTGGACAAACACTCTCCCTTAATGATAAAGAAATTGAAGCACAAAGATGGCAAGTCACTTGCTTAAGGTCATGGAGGTTGTCAGCTTGGGTATCTGGCTCCAGAACCCTGCTCTTCATCCTTCTGGGGCCCAAATCAGTGACCCACACGTGGTCATGAGCTATGCAGAGGGTTGGAGGGAAGTGCCAGCCTTAGGAACTGGACAGTCCCGAGTTCCACTTGCAGCCATGCCATTTAGTAGCTGCGTGAACCTCTTTGTCTTCATTTTTTGTGTGTGTATCAAATGGTGAGGGGGTCATCTACCATGCTCAGCACTGTTAGATCCCTCCAGCCAGGCAGGCATTGAACAGTATTTACAGAGACACCAGGCACTGTGCTTAGCTTACCCAGTTAGGAACGAGATAGAGTCGGTCTCAGAGGACATTTTGCAGCCCTTTCTGGTCCCATCTGAACTGCCAGGTGCTCTCAGCATGGGATGTCACTCTCCCTGGGTGAACCCCGGGCTGGGGTTGCAATGGCCACAGGAGCAGTACTGTAGACAGGAAACGGGTATTTATAGGGTCCCAAGGCTTGAGCTTCCGAGTGGCAGGATTCAGGAAGCCTGAGTCTTGACTGGCCTCATGGCCATCCTGCATGGGCAGCTGGATCTTCCCTCTGGGTCTGGTTGCTCATTGTCCTCATGGCAGTAATCCCGCAGCCTGCAGAGGTCAGAAACCCTTGTAGGCCTGCCATGTAGCTGCTAGTAGGCCCTGGGTGAGGCAGCTAACTGTGCCGAACTGCAGTGGAGGTGTAGAACCAGAGTGACTCCTTCTTAGATACAAACCCTCCATTTTGAACTTAAATGGAATAACAAAAAAAAAACCACCAACTAAGAGTCACCCCACCCAACAATTGGCCAATCAGAGATCTATAAGTCCCAGCTGCCAAGTTCGAAGCTTAACCAATCCCCTTAAAAGTTAAAATAAACTCACCAAACCTGTAACACCACTGCTGTACTCACCTGCTTATGGTTTTACCCTTTAAAAACCCTTTGAAACTGTAAGTCAGGGCTGACACTTCCACTGCTGCATCAGTGTATCGGTGTTCGGCCCGGGCTCGAGCCTGCAAATAAACTCTCTCTTGTTCTTACATCAGTGTCGGCTCCTTGGTGCACGTGGAGACTCAAAGTTGGGTATAACAGAGGCAGTGTGCATTTATTTCTTTTGGTGGTACAAGGAGATAGGAGGTGAATAAACTTTTTGTGCCTTTTCTTTACAAAATCTTAAAGGAACTCAAATCGTGGGTGTTTATGAAGAACAGTGACAGATCATTTCACAGTAAGGCCCTATTTAAAAATCAGATAACTGAAGTCTTAAGAGTTCAAGAGGTTTGGTGATACTTGGGCACTGAATGAATTCTTTATTATTATTTCATAAATTATGTTTAATTCATAAATTAGAATTATAGCAACTACCATTTATCAAACACTACTATAGTGCTTTCCTCTATCTCACATAATCCACAAAGCAACTTTCCTATTAGTAGGTACAAATAGCAACTCTTCTTTACTGTTGAGGAAATTGAAGCTCAGACAGGTTAAGAAACAATAGGATATTGTAGCTCAGAGAGTGATGCTGTCAAAGATAGATGACTCGAGGTTCTTAGAATCCCAGAGCTGTCTACCCTTGTCCACATGTAAAGTGAGAGAACGACAAAGGGAGAAGACACCTGCCAGGAGGTCACAGGCAGTTAGGGCAGCGTTGACACAAGGAGTCAGGTGTCCTCATTTCCCATGCTGGGGTCCTGCAGCCCTGGGTTGGCCAACTGGGTGACAAAAATGCCCTTTCCTATCTGCCAACCAGCAACAAATGCTACCACCCTCTCCTGAAGCCCCTCATGGGGTCATAGCAGAGGAGACTCAGCCAGATTGCACAGGAGACATAAGTAAGCAAGAAAACCAGGGCCCACACTGCCCCCCTCATCACATGGTACAAGGGGGCTGAAGCCCAAGCCATCACTATCAGAAGCTCCTGGAAGCCTGACTGAGGTTTATCTAATTTTTGGTGACTTCAAAGCTTTTGATTTATGTCGATTTTCTTTGTTGATGTTCTCTATTTGTACCATTCATTTCTGCAATAATTTTTAATACTTAGATTTTTCCTACTTGTTTTACATTATACAGTACACTTTCTCTAGTTTACTATGGTGGAAGCTAAGCACAGTTGGTCATGGAAACTGTGGCTGCGTTCTTAGAGGAATAAAGTGATGCAGGCATGGTTTTCTGGTCACACTTAGAGAAGTTGAAGACTGACACAGGGCCTTGTAGATCTGAGAGCTACTCTTCCTTGCAGAGTTGAAGCGATCAAGGTCGTGAGGAGGAGCATAGAGATGAGGACAAAATGGACCTTAAGATCTGGCTTCATTTACCTGCTGGGAGCATCAGGGACCAGAGTTCTCACCTCAACTCTCAATTCTCCATTTTCCATTCCCACAGCCACCTCATCATCGTTACTGCACTCGTACCTCACAGACGCTTTGTGGATTTTGAAGACTCAACCAGAGCACAACATCTACATGTGATTATTTCCTCTTTCTGTCTTTTTTATTTTTTCTATTTGTTAGCTCTTCTTTGTCACTTTTCCCCAGAGATTCTTTCTTTTTTTAAATGATTCTCATCCTAGGAGGCCTGGTCTCATACAGGCACTTGAGGTCTTGGAACCATCTGTGTCTGTAACATTTCCCTCCAGTTCTCCACATCCTCACTCCTACAAACACCTGGCTCCTGACCTCCTCCTGCACCATTGCATCATCTCAAGCCCTGCTGAGTGGCCCAGGCAGGGAGCTGGGTTGGGAGTCAGAAGGGCTGGACCCAACCTGTTGGAGGGGCCCTGTGAGAACTGGTTCTGTCCTGGGCACCCCCTACAGGAAGGCTCTGAATATGAAGATTTTTTTCCTTCCCTGCAGCTATCTCGAAATTCTCTAGGAGATGCTTCAGGAGAAGGAGCAGAGGAAGCAATTCAAATGGAAAAAGGACCAGAAGAAAAAATGTGACTTGGAATGCTTGGGATGGAAAAATTAAGGCAATAAATGTGCATGTTCTTTATTGCTTCCTACCTTTTTGTTGAGAGGGGTCATTTTATCCAAAGCAACCAAACTGAGGAGAGCTCTAGGGTGGCCTGTATTGCATGACCATGCAAGGGATCGAGAACATGGTAAAAAGCAGTACAGGCAAATAAAGGATGTCCTGAGAACATCTTCCAAGCGGGCATTCTCGGGGCATGAAAGCTTCTAAGATTGCTGGACCCATCCCTCTGCTGCCTCCTTAATCTGGAGGAGAGGGCTGTCAGTTTCTGTAAGGCCAGATGGGAGTAGTTTCAGGGTGTGAAGTTCATATTGTAATCTCTGTGAAGAGGCCTCCAGAATTTATTTACTGTGGTCCTCCAGGACACAGCTGTGCCCTATCGAATCCCTCAAGATCAACAAGGAGCATCCCTTAGCTGGAGATTAAGCACTGGATCCCTTATCCTTGGGTACGACGAGATAGTGTGAAAACACCTGATCTCTCTGATCTCAGACTTTCTGAGAAAAAGGGGAGCAGGATGAAGTGCCCTGGGCAACTCCTCATGCAAGCAAGGCAGCACGCCCGGCTGAGCTCTGCAACCCTGTGGCCGCTTCGTGATCCCAGCACCAAGTAAGGGACACTGTAGAATCCCATCCCGGTTGGGGACCCCTCAGCATCTTTGGAGCTCTGGGGAGGGAATGAGGCTAAGATTCTGTAGGCTGACATACATATAAATCAAACAAATGACCAAAAAGTTTATGGAAACTCATAGCTATGCTTATCTGAGAAACGATATGGGGTAGCATTACAAATTGCTTATGTTTCATTTACTTCCCAAATCCATAAATACATACATAAAATTGCTTTAATTACATTTTAAACGAGAATGCCCTTAATCTTTTCATATCAGAACACATTAAGCCATAAAATTTATTTTACTTATTACCAGAGCATCATGGTTTTTCAAAGGCAAGGCACAGGGAAAGCATTGGGATGTTAGGAAAAATAAAGATTATTAGGAGAAAAGGTTAATGCTCCAGGTCTCTGTCCATTTTTAATGTGCTGGTCTCATGATGGGTCATATTCAGTGTTAGTTTGAATATGACCCACCTTTGTCATCAGACCTCCTGCACCTCACAGGCTTCAGGACAGAGGGACTTGGCATTTTTATCCTGGAGTCCCAGAGTCCCCTCTTCCTCTGCATCACTCTCACTCTCCATGCACAAGCCACCTGAAGGCGGCTGACCTAGTGCCCAAGTTCAGTTGGTCCTGTATGAAATTGTAGACACTCAGGGTGAGAGACAACACTCCTAGCCAAGAGTATACCATGCCACCCTGTCCTGTGAACCCAGCCACTGGGGAAGCCAGAGCCCGTGGTCACTTCTGCATGGCTTGTCCAGACCACACCACCCCCTTCAACACCTTCAGTGGCCCCATCTGAAGGGTGGACTCTACATCAATGTAGATAGACCTTTATTCATCATTCCAAAACTCTCCAGTAAGCTTCCCTAAGTGCTTGTGTTTGCTTGTCAAACAGCTCATGGTGGTAGAGGCAGGAGTCCACGCTACATGCTTATTACACTTGGCTGTGGAACAAAGGCACCATTTCTTGTATTCCATCATCCGGAGGGCTACCTCTGCTACTGAGTGTTTTTAAAATTAGTCTATTTATGTGAAAGTTTCAAACATGTTTGCAATTTCTTTGATATTTTTTCCCAAGAAGAAATGTGGTCTCAGCTCCTCATTAAACAGAGATGCCACGAGTATTTCTTTTCACCAAGAGATGCCTTGGAAACAACACTGTGTGACACCTAAGGTTGTGCTAGACATGGCCATGAGCCTCCACCTGGATATTCAGGTCACTGCCCTGTGGAGCTCTCAGCAACCCAGTACTAGATCTAGATGACCTGAGACTGCCCTGCTGTGAGGACACACAGGCCACATTGGCATGCCTCATGTGGGTCCCCCAACTACATCCAGGTCCAGATGAAAACATGGGACTGAATCATCTCCAGAGCATCCCACAGCCTGGCTGTCCATTCATTCATACCGCAAGTGAGTCTTCTCTGCTGAGACCCAACATCACAGAGCAAAAAGGTGCTGGACTTCTGCCCCTTCAATGCCAATCCCATGATCTCCAGCAAAATAACACCACGTTTTTTTTTAAAATAAAAGCAACAAGAATAACACTCTTGTAGAAAAGTCAAAAGGTGATATATATATAGAATGTACATGAAAATCAGAGTGTTCTTTTTTCTTCTTTCTGTAGTCTTCCTGCTTTGGCCTCTGGACTTAACAATGGATCCCTTTCTGGATGTCTTTTGAGTTATCTTAATTGAACTACAAGATAGCACTGATACTGTCACATGTCTGTAAGGGATTTCCCTAAATTTCCTCATTGAATCTCTATTGACAATGAACACACAGGGAGGGGATAGCTGGAAGGGTGTCCTCTGCTCTATACTGTTCTCCAAACTGGGTTCTAAACTCTCCTCAGCACTGCATTTTGAATGTCACTTATCCACAGAGACACATTGTTCTGAATATATTTCCTAATTCTTCATTTTCCCCTCAATTTCATTGTCCACACACACACACACACACACACACACACACACACACACACACACACACGTTTTTCTATCAATCTGGGATCATTAAAATTTTTCCTTACAGAAACACAATATTACCTGTTATTGCTCACCCTCATTCAACTGGATCATACCTAAAGGAAATGTGATACCGTTTATATTAATATAGGTTTTATACCTCATCATTGACCTGTGTAATAAAGAAATTATCTGTGCATCTCAATGATTTATATGATCATGTGACATACCTTGAAATTCTCACTATCAGCTATATTTGCATGGGCAAGTCACATTTTCTCATATGTGATGTTTTCAAAGAGAGAATAATGATATGGAGTATGTGGTTATTTTTCAAAAAAAACATATTTTCTCTTTTAATTCTCTAAATACTACCCTTTCCCATGTAAACACACACGTGTTTATATAGCAGCAGTTGGACCCAGAGTGTGCAGCATACGTTCGTTCACTCTAAAAGTTTTGTGACATGACCCGTCACCACAGAAACGTGATGATGCCCTTCTTGCTTTCCTTTGAAACTGTCACTCTGTGAGTTGAGAGGGAGAAGATGAGAAGTTCTCAGATACTCACTGCTCTAGATCTTGAGATGGGAACTTCATTCTGGAAGTAGGTTCATATCAAACTTTTGAATGCAGCTCTTTCAAAGGGGCCAGGTAAGACTGACTGAAAATACATTCATCATTTGTAAAACCATTGCCACCACTCCCATTTGACTCCAGGGTTCTAAGTGTCTTTATAGTTTTGTAGTATTACCTAATTGATATTTCTGATTCTTTTCTCAAGTGGCCTGTCTTCACTATTTTCCTAAAGTTAGAACAATGTAAGATTTCCTAGTGAACACTTTGTCCTCACTCTCCAGAGAACTCATCCAGAGGAAATACTCTTATACTGCTTCAATTCTTCCTATACTGAGAGAATAGTTCCATGGATTCACAGAGATTGCGTTTCCACCCTAGTCGTAGACATGACAGAAAAGGGGAATTCCAGCTCAACTCCTAATTATGGGGATGCCAAAATATGAGCTAAACATAAGTATTCTGAATACAGAGATTTAGAAAGTTAAGAAACTGTGATTTCATGAGGCATGTCCATGGGTTGATACGAACAGGATCACTGGAAGTTTGGGTGCTGCCTGGGAGAGTGGTGAGATGGGACAAAGCCTTTGAGTAAGTGGAATGAACACTGGGTGACATAGATTAGCAGGGCTTGGTGGTTCTCTTTGAGGGTCCTAGTGTAGGGGTCACAAGCTTAGGAGAGATTCTTCTCAGAAGAAATCGGACTCTGTCCACTGCCCCTGCATAGCGTTGGGATGGAGGAGGCAGTAGTAGAGACTGAATTCTGTTGAAGAAGGACTTGAGCAGGGAAGGTGCACACTCAGAGCCAGAGCAGCCAGAGTTCACTGCCAGGCAGGACTTAGCTCAGGCTGCTCAGACAGTTGCTCAGAACAAGAGTCAGCAAATAGTGGAGCCTTCAGCCTTACTTCATTGGATCACAAAAGAACCACATCCTCAGGGCAAGGGCATCAACTGCACATTCAGAGTTGGTCATGAAAGGGGAGCTAAGTTTTAGAATGTTGTCCTGTGGTACTTGGTCCAGAATGTTCTGAGTTGACTTGGGAGTCGCCCAGACCACTGGTGATTCAGGGTGTTATCCTGGTCATGGGGAAGGCTCAGACACTGGGGAAGGATAGCAACAAGTTGGGATGAACCTGGTCCTCTGAGGTGCTATGATCAGAGGGAAGTCTTGCATATGGTGGACTCCTAGTGGTGCAGCCTCTTTCTCAAGGGCATCACCTTTCTCCCACAGAAACCAGTGGAAGGTGCATTTCAGAAAGACAGTGAGGGGAGCACTTGCTTCAGGCATCCGGGGATGAATTCAGGCATCAGAGAGTTCTGGACCTCTGTGTCAGTACACCAAACACGTCATTACACTAATCCCATCTCTCATCACTCTTGTAACTCTGGGTAAGTCACTTAATCTCTCTAAATTTCTGTGATCTTTATGGTAAATTATGGGCCTCAGCTCCTGCTTTGCCTCTCCTGCTGCAGGGTTGTTTTGGGTAGTCCAGGAGATGACAACAGCTACTTCCCATGGGATAGAAAACATCACTCATATGGGAACAATGAAAAGTAACCTTCCACCTTCCCTTGCTGTGGAGTCACCCAAATTTCCTCTCTGGATGTAACCACTACCAAACATCTAGCTTATACTTGCAGTCACACAATGCTTAGACACTTACAGAACAATAACTTGGCACCGGTTGCTTATTTTTCTGAAACTTTACCTATATTTGATTAATTTTAGCCTCACAAGGTAATAGTGATAAGTAGGCCATGGTAATATTTGCTCATTGCAGAAGAGGGCACTGAGGCCGCAAGATGTCTGAAGGACTTTCACAGGGAGATGAAGCTTCTAATTGCCATTAGAACCTAGGTGACAGGACAAGATTCTTGTTCTTTGCTGTTTTTATAATGTCTTAAATAAATGAAGTTATTCATCCAAGAAATCTGACTTGTGGGTGTTTTACATGCACACCAAACTGCATGATCTTCCTAAGTCTGCCTTGGCTTTAGGACGGTCTTTCTGGGCAGCTGTGAATAAATGATTGCTAATTTCCCTGTGGTTCTCTGCCAGCAAATGTCTACAGTTCTCTGTATTGTCATGCATTTCCCATGCTGCTATAAGGAGAACGATGACATAAGACAAGATATAGTCCTCATGTTCAACTGGAAGAATGAGATAGGGCGGCAGAAGTCTCCTCTTTTCAAAAGAAATCATGGTGCATTTATTCGACATAGAAAAATATACTGTGGGAAAAAAATGCTGGCTAACTTACTTCAAGAAAAACTCTTCAGTGTCCCATACTTAAGTGACCCATATCTTGAAAAAAGGTTAAGCCATGTTTTTCTTTCACTTCATGTGTGCAAATACACTTTTATTCAGTCCATCTGTGGTGCTGTCCCCATGGAGCTCACGATGCATTGACATCTCACAAGTTCAATAGTAAACAAGGCTCATGTTTAAGTGTAAACAATGTCTCTAGTTCATGTTCACACATTAGCTGATTTTGCGACATTATCTGAATAGATCTCTCCCTGATAGTATGACTCAAATTTGTAAAAATTAATAGTCATTATTTAGAAGAGATTTAGACTGATATGAAAGTTGACCAGATAATACAGAATATTCCCATTTCCTACCACACCAGTTCCCCTATTAAAAAAAATCTTAGATTTATGAAATATATTTGTTACAATGAGTGAAAAAGTATCAATACATTTTTATTAATTAAAAGTCCATACATTCCATTAAAATTCATTCTTTGTGCTTTCACATTCCAAATTTCACAGGTTATAACATCTTGTATTATCAATAGTGTAGCATACACTAATGTTCATAATGGCATTATTCACAATAGACAGATAGAAAGAACTCCGAAGTCCTTCAAAGAATGAGTGGATCAAGTGTGATGTGTACAGCCAGTAGGATACTATTCAGCCTCAAAAGTGAATTAGATTTTAAAATAGGATATAACAATAGTTGACCTTGAAAAAATATTGACATCAGGCCTGAACAGAAGGACAATAATTTATGATTCCACTGATAAGAGGTTTCTGAAAAAGCCCAAACTAGAAACAGAAAAGTAGCTGGAAAGAGGATTCAGGCAGGCAGAGTGATTTATTCCTGGGACTAGACAACAGTAAATGCTACAGATAGATATAGTCACAAATGATTAAAAGCCACATAAATATGATGTCAAGTTCATCACAATAATAGAAAAATAACCAATGTTATACATGCTGAAGTCACTAGCAGCATGTATGAATGCATGGATGCTGAAATGGTCTTGTAACTTTAAAAGAAGTGGGAATTTGACCAGGCTTTATGAAGGGCAAGAGGGTCTGAACCCTGTCATTAATATGAAACAGTTTAGATTCCCTTGAACTAGACTGTCAAAGGCTCTATTTTTCATTCGTGCCTGCTTCTTTCCTTGGTCTTCTTCATCCACCAATGACAATGTCCCAGCAGCAGCTCAGTCCTTACTGTTTACTACCAACATCCGCATTCTCTAGCCCCACATCCACCTAAAGCAGAGCTCTCTGAGACAGCCCTGAGCAGTACCACCAATGACTGACAGTGACTCTGTGTCCCCCTATCTCCCTCTGACAGCGTGGTGCAAGGTCTTCCTGACAACGTGGTGGAGGATCATCCTGAAACCATTGTGGAGGAGCTTCATGATACCGTGGTGGATTAGCTTCAGAAGACTGTTTGGAAGTGCTTTCTTTCTTTTTCAATAAAATTACACTCTTAACATGTAAGCATGTCCCTGGTAGATGACAGAGACAATGTACTAAAGGGAAAATGTTGAGTGAGAGTCCATGACCAGCTGATATTTGATTTAAGAGGGCATTAAAAAAGGACAGCATTACTTTCATACTGGAGCATTGCAAGCAGCATCATCAGCAGCACTGTTTCTTCCCTGAATAAAAGAATTTTGTAATTGCCAATTCAAAGGGACTTGAGACAGTTTCCATGAAGGGTTCAATCCTTTCCCAAAGATGTTCTGAATGTTTTCTCATGGAGTCATTGACTCAGGCAATGTTTCTAAAGTGGTTTCCTAAAGTCATCAAGAGAACAGAAGGCCTTGGAGAACAGTGTTCATAGAGATATGATCCTCACAGTGTTTTCCTTTCTCTTATGACAGGTGGCTGATGGATCCAATGAAAAATGTATGTATTGTCAATCCCTCATGGCTGAGGATAAAGCTGGGTGCTGATTGGGTTGGAAAGGCCCCCGATTCTGTGATCTTGCTGGGGATGAGGTTTGGGGTGTAGTGAAGACAACCGGTAGCCTAGGAAACCTCTGGAATGTTTACAGTCCTTAGAAGTAATAATATGTGGGTGGTGAGTTTTGTGTGCTGAAGTTTTGGGGTGGTGTGTTTCAATGTATGTGCAGAGTGTGATTGTGAATGTCCATGTATGAGTGACTGTGTGTCTTGAGTAGAGTTTCCTACTCACACAATACAACACATTTGTCTGCTTTTTAAAAGAAGCTCCCCATCACCGCACACTTTCCATGATTAACTTTTCCTTCCCCTGGCCGTGTCTGGACTTTTTCTTAGTCCTTCTGCTCATGTGGAGGTGGTGCAGAGGTGAATGGCACAAGCACTGACCTACCTTATGGAAGATCCAACATCTGAACCCTGTCCTGTGTCCCTGTGTTCATACTCTATACCAGCGACCTGCCCTCACCACTGAGCTGCCTGATTATCAGTGACTGAGCACAAAGTGCCAGCTTCTGTGAACATGCCTAGAAGTGCTAGTGCCTACACAGCTCCCACATCTAGCCCATCTTTAGAAGATGTCCTCAGTGCCACACAGCCCAGGGCAGCCACAGGTGCATGTGACAGCTGGTTGTGGTGTAGTCACTGATGAGAAGTGCACATGGAGGGCCCATGTGCTCCTGGGCAGCTGAGAGGGATCAGAGGTGAGAGGTCACTGTCACGCAGCTGCTGTCAGTGCTGGGGTTGCTCCTCAGCCCGGTGCAGGGCAGTGCAGCATCAGGATTGCAACAGCGCAGCAAAGCTGAGAAGCTCACAGACCCTATGGCAGCTGAGCAAGGGCCGTGGCGAGTGAGCAGCGAATGTGTCCTGTGCAGAGCCAGTGCCCTCAGCCTCACTGCATGTCTCCCACCCTGCTGGAACTGAGAGAGTAGTGCTTTTCCCGCCTCACCTTTGTGAGGACCTGTCCTCCTGTCCACGGACAGACAATAACTCCAAGGACATGCGGTGTCTACTGAAAAAAGAAATGGGAGGAAAATATCACACAGTTGATAGTGACTATTTTAAATCATGCAATATTGTTATTTTCAAATATCCTGCATTTGATTTTGTTCATGAGAAATGATTAGTGAGTAAATCCAATGAGATACTTTTCCTAGACTTGAGTTCAGTCTCTCAATCAGTTTCCTTTTCATCAACAACAAAATCTTACAGAAGAGATAATAAATCCAATAGTAGCATCTGTAAATTCTGCCCAAAGAATGGATTTGGAAGAAGTAAAAAAGTAGGTAGCAATTTAGCTGAATATCAAAACCATAGGAAATTCGTAAGACTTTTCACAGCTCCATTTTAGTGTTTACTGTTTCTTAGATCAACCATTTTACATGAATTAGTCTCCCCTTAGGTAGAAAGCCCAGGACCCTACTTCTCCTTTTTTCCTGATGCTGTCTTGTGCCTTCGTTCATCCGCCCAGGAAGACGGCCTTGCCAAACAGCTCAGTTCCTAGTGATTGACCAGCCACATCCACACCCTTCAGCCCAAGGTCCACATCAGGCATAGCTCCCTGAGTATGTCATGGGCAGCATCGCCAATGACTGACACTTGCTCTGTATTTCCCCATTTGCCCGCAGCGTCATGATGGAAGAGGCTTCTGGAGACAGGGCCATTGCGAAAGAACCATCTATTCCACATATAAGCTCGCCTGCCTTCTTTTCCTTTGTGCTAGAAATCTTATTTTATTGTTTGTTTTTATTATTATTATTATTATTATTATTATTATTAATTATTTATGCCTACAGCACATGTTTTCCTAGCTGGTCTTCAACCCAAGCACTAACCAGGCCAACCCTGCTTAGTTTCTGAGATCAGACATCAGGCTTGTTCAGGGTACCATGGATAATGGCTCCACTGGGGCACAAACTCAGGACTTTCTGCATGTAAAGCAGATGTGTTAACCACTACACTATGGAACCACATCTGATTTATTTTGTTATATTAAAATTTAGTCATGAAGATGTGAACATGTATGTTCCAGATGGTAGATGATTTACTTGGTGGAGCTATTGTCGATTGTGATTTTTTGTGTGTGTGTTTGTCAAGGGTTCCTGATTCAAATTACAGCATTAGACACAAACTGTAGGGTAAGGAACATTTTCTTCTGTATAGAATTTTCTTTTGAAGAAGAAGAGTTGTGCATTTCCAATCCAAGTACACATGTAGACTTTCCATGAAGAATCAAAACTTTCCCACAGGTGTTCTGTATGTTTTCTCTTGGGGTCATTAACTCAGGTACTGTTTCTCATCTGGTGTCCTAAAGAGATCAAGAGAACAGAAGCCCTATGCTGAGTGTCCAGGATGAAGTACTCCTAATAGTTTTGTTGTTGTTATTATTGTTGTTGATGTTCTCTAATGGCAGGTGGATGTAGAAGATAAAAACATATGTATTTAGGAATCACTCACTTGCTGAGGCTAAATCTGGGTGCTGACCATGGTGGAGTTTTCCTGCAAGTTTGGTCTGGAAGACCCCCAATTCTGGGTTCCTGCTGGGAACGAGGATTGGGGGTGTAGTTGAAGGAAATTATCATAAAGGAAATTCTACAGTGCCTGGCAGCCATGACAACTTTTAGGTTGTGGTATGTGCAAGAGTGACAGACACTGACACAGACACACAGACACACACACACACACACACACACACACACACTATAGAGAAAAGAAAAAAAAGACAGGGAGGATATTATCATGGATCATGGCATCAATATTACATAATGGGGCTTCACTGTTTTCAACTCTTCTCTATTTTATTTTCATGAAAAAGGATTAGTGAAAGAATATAATTGGGTAGTTTGTGAAATGAGTAATGTCCCTAATAAGTGTGCTTGGCATCAAGTAAAAATCCTTAGAGAAATGTTTTGATGAAAGTAGTACTGTGGATTATGCAGGAAGGAATGATCTTGGAGGAAATCACAAAGACAGTGGCAATTCAGTTGATGTTTAAAACAGGTGGAAGGAGTAAGGCTTCTGATTTTGAAACATAGCATGACTGTGGTCTTATCTCTTTGTTAGATAGATTTATTTCTCACTGCATACATTCCTTTCTGAAAGCCAAAGGCATATTTTTTTTCTTTTCTTCTCCGCTCCTCTCCTTGGCCATTCTTGCTTGAGCACGGAGGAGGGCCTGGCAGCAGCTCAGTTCATACTTACCCACCACCCTCATCAGTACACTCTTGACCCTGGCAGCACTCATGAAGGAACTCCCTAGTCCTTCATAAATGGCAGCAACAAGGACTGACAGGCACTCTGTATTTTCACAAAGCCCCCCGAGGTCCTGCAGGAGGAGCCTCCCTAGGACAGGGAAAATGAGCTGACATCCATCAGCAAGGTAAGCTCGCCCCACTTCCCTTGCAATACAAATGAGGCTTTATTACTTTCTCGGTAAAATGAAGAAATAAAAAGTAAGTATGAACATTCAAGATGATACAGACATTTACTTCGTGGTGAGAGTGTGGAGTGTGAGTCTAGTACCAAGTGATAACTGATTTGAAATGATCTTCAAAAATAACAGCTGCAGTTATTACTGGGTGGGAGGGATATTTCTTTGTCTTAGGAATTTTTCCTCCTTCAAAGAGAAGTTGGTAATTGCTCACCCAGAATGACATTGAGAGGTAGATCCTCCAGAAAACTTTTTGCCTTTGGCCTGAATGCTTTTGTCCTGTTCTTGCTGGTGGGTTCTGATGAGGCCTCTAGCATTTTCTATCTGATTTTCTATTGGAACTGATTTAAGCTAAGACGTGCAAACAGGACAGGGCACGATGTGACCTTCATAGTATTTTCTGTCATTTCAGGTCGTTCCACTTGCCCTTGTAAACAATATGTATGTTAGAATCCTTCATTTCCTGAGGAAAAATCTAGAAACTGAGAAAGGGGTGGTATACTTGCTGCCTTTAGTGTGAAGAACCACTTTGATTCCAGTTTCCTGCTGGCAATGAGAATGAGGAAAGTGGTGATAGAGACTGATTTTCTAGGTAAATGACTATGGCCATGATCTCCAGCTCCAGTGAGGTCATGTAGGTTTCTGTGCATAGGTGTGAGTATGTGGACATGTGAATGCATGTGGTGTGATTCTGAGTGTGTGTGTGTGTGTGTGTGT